>VDFB02281492.1:837981339-838192811 GCA_007258455.2 Sequoia sempervirens | reverse complement strand
CTCTATTTGTTCACTCAATGAACTTTTTGAGACATTTTTTAACCATTTCCAAGTGCATATGACCCCTAAGATGACCTTGGCCAACTTGATGAGATGCAAGAAAAAAGAAGAAGAAAATATAATTGACTTTATCTCATGCTATCAATCACTCTATTCCCAAATCGATGTCAAGGTTCCCAATCCTCACCTTTAAAAGATGTTCATATGAAATTTGAAAAGAAAGATACAAGATAAGCTTACCATAATGAAATATCCTTCCTTCATGCACTTGTGTACAACTCTCCATGATTATCAAAATTTTGTTAGTAGTCATGATGCAAAGTCCACTTCTAACCAAACTGAGAAGTCCAAGTCCACAAACCAAAACAATTCCCAACCTTTCAGAAAATAGAATAAAGGTTTCCTTCAATTCAATCCCCCTCAACAAACAACTCAGAACACCAATAACCAAGTAGTTGTTGTTAAAGCCATGATACCCTTTAGCTTTGGGGACCCGAAAAGACAATTCACTTCCTTACCCGATATCCTTCACAATACAATGACACAACTTTTACAACTGAAGATGATTACCCTACCTCTTGTTAAAAAAACCGATCCTAGTAAACCATTACCCTCAAGCTACCAACCAAATTCTTATTGCCATTATCACTGAAAAAATGGACATGATAGGGAACACAGCAAGCATCTTAAACATCTTGTGCAAGACCTCATTGATTTTGGTCGTCTTTCTGTTGGAGGTGTTAATGATCAAGGAAATAAATATGTTGCCCCTCCTAACCAAAACATGTAAATCTTTACCAACCCTATGCCTAACCATAACATTTCATTTTTCAAAGCTAGCAAAACTATAAAGAATGATGTGATGAATGTTTATATAGATGGTGATAACAATAATTATATTCAACATTCTCCTATAGATAATGATCCTATGGATGATATGGTAGGAGTGATAGATGTCATTCTTCATAAGGTTCAAACTAAAATTCCTCTTGACATTTGTTTCTCCTCTAAAGATATACTTAAACATGCACCTAATGGTCCTCTTTACATAACTGGATGAATCTATCACTAGCCCAGTATGGGATACTAATAAATTCCATCTGTGGAGAGAATGTGATCATCGAGGTTTCCTACTTTTACATGTGATCTATCAAGATATATATGATAAACTAAAAGAATAGATCAAGCAACATAATGGTTTCGCTTGAACTATGATGGGATCAATCACCCTTCCTTTACAAATAGGACCAAAAACATTAGATATCTCATTCTCCATCATCCCACATTCAGAACAATTTTGTGTGAAGCTAGGCTATCCATGGCTTTGCTCCATGAAATTTGTCCCCTCAGTTATTGCTTAAATGCTTAAATTTTCCCTTTTACAATGAATTTTTCACTGTCCATCACAGTGGCTTTAACCCATTGTCCTCCAAAGGTAAATTTTCCTTAGATTTCTTTTGGCTCAAGCCTATACAACCTATAAAACCATGAGAAGACTTCTTTTTCCTATCCTATCAAAAGTTCAAGGTGAAGAAAATAGGAGAACTATCCATCCAAATAATTTCCTCACCCACCACCGAGCCTACCATCCTAGATGAAACCATGATTGAGCCTAGAGAGATTCCAAACAACAAAGACAAACCTAAGACAAAACCTTCACCTACTTCCTACAAAATACCAAGAGATAGCGAAAACAATCTTTTCACACCTCCTAGAATAAAACAAGTTTACAAAGTCAAAGAGAAAGTGGTTGAACAACCTCCCATGGTTCCTTCCATCCCTCCCCTTGGGGAAGAAAAGAAACCTATGGTTGATCAACCCACTCCTACACAAATACAAATTGAAAACATAACTAAAAGAAACAAAGGTGCTAGAGAGCGGAAGCATAGACATCGTGCCCTTGCTCCTAGGTTACATGAAGAAATAAACAAAGAAAATCAAAATCTAAACTTGAATAAAGAAATGCATGATGACTCTACCCTCGTTCCAAAACAAAAAAATCCAATACAACAACTGCAACAAGGGTTGAACCCTTGGACATTATAATTCGGCCTCCTATTGTGATTAATTTAGATGATGATGATGAGGTTGCTAAATTGACAAAGAGGTGCATAATGAATTTAATACATTATTTTCCTCTTCCATGAGCTTAAACGAAAATTATTCTAAGAAGAGTGTTGAACCTGGTGATGGCCCTAGTTCAGCACTTGCTATTGTCCCTTTAGCTAGTTTCCTTCCTTTAGTATACAATGAACATGATTGGGATGCATACGACCTGCTTTAGGTTGACTCACATGTACCTTACTAGTCTATTGCATTATTTATTTTTATTTTTTCTTTTTACAATTGCATGTGCGTAATGTGATCCCCCATAATTTTTTGTTTAATGTCTCTCTCTTTGTGGCATTCCACTATTTGTACCTTCATTCTTCTCTATGTCGTAAATATTTTATGTTTTTAATTTTTCTTGTGTTTGTCCTTTTGGGGATGATGCAAGGCATTGAGACATTCATGTCTCTTTCGTGTTCACCCAAAAGGATTTTCCTTTGTTTTTTTTTTTATCTATTCATTTATCTTGTGTTTTCCTTTTGGGGATGACGTAAGGCATCGAGACATTCATGTCTCTTCCATGTTGACCCAAAAGGTTTTTCTTTTCTTTTTCTCTCTTTGTGTCATTCTTCCAATTCTATGTGTATTTGTGGAATGATGACAATTTCAAGCTCTCTAAAAACATTGTAGCAAGAACATACTAACTCCAAATCCATAGAACCCTTATGTGTTTGGATTTTCATTTTTGGGGGCACCACTAACCCATTTTTCTCTTTTCTTTTGCATGGCATAGCTTTAATCAGAAATATATGACTTGGCATAGGGCTTTCCAAGTTAGCTCTCATGTCCTCTTTATTATTACATTTATCATTTGCTACTTTAAAATAATTTCTCACGATATGGTGTTTAGCAATTTCTTTAAAGTGGGGGCATACATTGGCATTATTCTATTGCATTTTTCTTTCCATGGTTCATGGTGTAGTCTTTTTACTTTATATGATGCATTTTTCAGTTTTTGGATGACATTAGGTATAATTTCCTTCAAGAGTGTGATCTCTCTTAGCATATAACATTCCTCTTAGTGGCTTGATATGACACAGTGCATCCCCTAACTTGTGAATCTTCTATACTTTGATTGGTCCTCTCTTGGAGACATTAGGCACAATGTTCCCTAAGTTAAAGAACTCGCATGAACTAAGTAAGACTCCCTTGAGCATTCCTCATTGTTGCATTTGCATTTTTCAGTTATATGGCCACCTTGCATAATATAGCTTGCATGCCTATGGAGCCATCTTGTTTATTCATGAGTTCCAAGCATATGAAGCTTTTCTTGCCTCATGAAGCTCAAAAATCATTTTTGTGTGGTGCCTTATTAAAGTTATCAAGAGGTATAACTTTGGTATGGTTTGACAGGAAGCTGAACAAGGGCATGAATTTTCGTTAGCCATTCGCATGTGTGTGTGAGCACATGCTATCCATGAGTATAAGTGTCTCACCTTCTTGCACATCTCACCCAGTGGACAATCTAAAGTTTCATTGCCTCATAGTGAGTATACATTATTTTTGGACAAATAGCCTAGATCTGATCCATATTGCATTGGAAAAATGGCCGCAACTTGATCCACCCCTTTTCCTTTTCATTTTGTTTCATTTTCTTTACATCTTTGATAGTGTATGCTTGTGCTTTGTTGTTTCTATTTATATCATTTTCACTTGTGTTCCTTTATTCCTGTATTGGTTTGGCATAGGACCTTGGTACTGGGGTCTTGTGCAACCCTCTTGATCATAGTCATCCTATCTCGCTAGCATTGGTGCATTTGATCCCCTCTTGATCATGGTCATCCTATCTTACTGGTAGTGGTGCATTTGGTCTAATTTAGTGTAGCTGGAAGCAAGTTCCTCCTCTCACTAAAGGGCTCGATGTAATCACAGAAAAAGGTCCCCCCTAACATGGCCTTGATTTAATGTCACAATGTGTCTAACATATTCACATTAGGTATTGGGCCCTTGTGAACTAAATGAGCTTATTGGTGCCTTGTTTGGAGTGTTGTAAAGTGTTGTACACTTTTCTAGGGTTATGTTTAATAATTGGTATTCCTTATGCTTTAATTGGCATTATTTTGCATCCACAAGCCCCATTTAATGCATCTTTTCGAGGATAATCCTGACACAAATCAACATCCAATCATAATTTAGGTGTTTTCAGCTTGTGTACCCAGATTTAGTGATTTAGGACTCATTCGCCACCTTAGGAAAATGAGTCCCACCTAGATTTTTGGGTCCCAAACCTAGTTTCACACCATTCTAAACACTTTTAAAAATGGTCCCAAAAATTATGCCTAGTGGGACTCATTTGCTGTCTTGGGCGAATGAGTCTCGTGTGGCCCAAAATTAAAACTAATTCAAATTTTTGGCAGGATTTTATCCTTCTAGATCCAATGTCGGCTTGTAGTGTTGTAATTTTAAGAATTCTTGCATAATTGAGTATAAATACAAGTTTCTTTCACTCATTTTCACCCAAGCATTCAAGTTTTCATCCTTATAGAAATTTTGAGTTTGCAAGAGCATTTAAGGGTAGATTATCAAGCATTTTAGAGCATTCTTCAAGCATCAAGCATCATGTCAAGGATTTCATGCATCATGTTTGTTTTTGACCTAAAAATTATGATGTAGGGTTTTATGATTCAAGCTAGCATTTCATTCAAGATCTATCACCTTCAAGCAAGAGTCAAGATCTACATCCATTGGAGCCATCTCACACATGTTTGCAACATCTTATTGATAGGGTTTGGTGAGTTGCAGTTCATCATATTTTGTTCATTCATAATTTTCCATTCCTATTTCATTTTTTTTCAAGGTTTGATTAAACCAAAACAAGGTTTCACCAAGGTAAACCCCTATCCACTAGAAAAATAACATTTTTCCCTCTCTTCTGTGTGTTTTTTGTAGGTTTAGGTTGAAGGCGCATCAAAGAGCAATATTGGAAGAAGTTTTCAAAGTGCATAAAGTTGTCAAAGTTGTCATCAAGCCTTGGAGAACATTGGATAACATAGGTACATGTTGATTTATAGAGATTCAGATCCAAAAATCTGAAGAAGTAGATTGAGCAAACTAAGAAGACCAGATTCAAATCCTGAATTTTTAGAAAACCCTAACTAGACTGATTCGCCACTTTTGGTAAATGAGTCCCATTTTTGGTCAAAATTCATATTTTTACATATTTGGATACCCATTTGGTAGATTCGTGTTCCCACACAAAAACCCATATTTTGGATTAATTCACCCAGCTTGGTGAATGAGTCCCACTCAGCATTAAAAACAAAATTTCCAACATTTTAGAGCTCCATTTAGCCATCTCCTGATTTCCAGGTGCATACATTCCATTCTGTAGCTTTTTGTTTTGTTTCATTTGCATTTCTAAGTTATTTAGTGAAGGTTTGCATTAAACTATGGTTTTACATTTCATCTTGCATTATACTTTGCATTGCATTTGTCTTTCCAAGTCTTAACTTGGTGGTGAACCCCTTATTAGTTTACAATCAGCCCCTAGGACAACCATATTGCAAGATCTCTTTCTCCATTGCATTGAGGTCTCTAGGGTTATCGTTGAATGAAATTGGGAAGTGGGTGTGCTCTATGTCCTAAAACCATATGATAGCACTGTACCACTTTTTCAACATTTCAAATGTTTGTGTCTTGGTTCAGCAAAAAAATTTAGAATTTTTTTTAAAAATAGTAATCCTCAACAAAACCTCACCAGGTTCCAAACAACAGAACCAATGTTAGCAAGACATTTGAGGGATACAGGCTAGAGTTTTGTACCCAAAATAACTCTACTAGTTGTAGTTTTTAACTTCGAAGTTGGTCCTATTGAGGTGACATAAGAAGGTATTATGGATCCAACATTAGTTGTAAATCAAAATAAAATACCATACACACAAGATAGATCAAAATTTAGAGTTCTTTATATTCATTATATCAATAATCATTCATTACATTCCTTATATCTCCATTATAGTCAATACTTTATATCCTTCCCTTTCGTATCTCTTACTATCTGCTATTGGTGAATAAATCTTTCTATATTCTTGTAGTTACAATATGGGACGTGGCCCTTAGATAGTATTCCTAGTTCCTAAACTCATGTTTTGGAATATTCTTTTCGATTAGATATTATGTATCTCCAGACCGGTGTCTATATACTATTTTTCAACTAACAAAAACAATAATTTTTTAATTTTATTATAAAGACATCAAAACTTTAAAATATATATTAATGCTTACAAATGAAACTAATAAAATATAACACTATTTAGGAGTTATTTGTGGAGCTAATGGCCCCATAAATGCTCAATTTTTTTGCTTAGATTTTAGCAACTAGCTTAAATTATCATTAATAGTATTAATAATAATCTGTACAATAAAATAAAAAATAAAAAAAAATGAAAGCAAATATTAAAAAAGAGGGAAAGAAATTTGCGGAGCCACGTGGATTTTTAGCAATATGTAGCTATTGCTTATTCCCCCCCGCTGCGGCTTTCAATAAAATTTATGCATAAGAACACTCCAGTTGCTTAAATTTAAGTAGAAAATAGAGTTATTTATGCATAGGAACACTCGTGTTGCTTAAATTTAAGTAGAAAATAGAGTTAAGGAACCGCATGGGGACATGAGGTAATTGTATAATATTTGCTACACTTTTGAAAGTAAAAACAAAACACAATAATTTCTAAATAAAGAATGGTGCTTTTTCTAAAAGTAAAATTAAAAGCATGCAAAACTAAAATAGATCTTCAAACTTGTAAAGAAATAATTGAGCCAAATTTGACCATTGGATAACTTTGATAGATGGGATCTTGTTCCTCTTAATTGTTTAGTTGAACAACTTATAGATTAAATGTATAATTACTCGTCATATTATATACCATTCATTTAAAAAATAGAAATATTGATATCTATATAATCCAATTATTTTAAAAATAATAAAATAATAAAATAATAAAAATGATAGAGTAAACAATATTAAATAAAATAAAAATTAAATCTTACTTTAATGAATTAAATAAAGTTTAAATAAAATATTACGAAAGTTGGAAGTCAAGCCAAACAATTACAATTCAACATTATCCCATTAAAAAAGAAATAGTAACCCTTGTACAAAATTGTTATGAATCTACACCAAAATCTTCCATAGGAAAAGTACTTTCAAAAGTGGCTTTCTCGTTGGAAAGCAAATTATCTTTTATTTCCACTATCTCATACATGGAATAAAAAAAATATATAATCGTAATATAAATCAGGTAATTTTCGTAAGCTTCTAGAAAGATTTGGGTAAATAATAATATGCCTATCTTTATTGTCTCTTAATAATGGTCAAAGGATTCTTTTGAACACCGTCCAAAGCATTAAGCGGGACCAAAAGTAGAAATCATGAACTTATCGCTTCTCCCTTTCTATTTGTTTATTTATTTCCTAGTTTTCCCTTTTTATAGTTAGGGAGTATAGAATGACTTTATTTTTGAATCAAATAAAATTTTAAAGCGTGAACCTTTATATAATGTAACACATTGTTTTAATTGACTTTGCATATTATTTATAATTAATATTGTAATAGTGAAATTTGAATATCTTTATTATCTTTTATTCAATTTTATATTTATTTTTAAGAAAGTGTTTTGATATATAGATATATTGACAAGTGTTGAATCTTTTATTTTATACTAGTTACTTACCCATTACACATATTCTTCAATCTCATTCATATGATTATACATCTTCATACATTTGTCATATCAACTTATTCATCACACTTATGAATGCACACATTATCCATTATATTTAGCCCATTTCATGTTTTGCGACTTGTTTGTAATTGTCGAGATGTCCTCAAAAACACAAAATTGTCTTGTTCAAATTTATAAAAAAAAATCAAATTTTTCTTTGGTTGTGTTTTACAGGCATGCACATTTTTTAGTTTCATTTTCCTCTCAACTCCTCGAAATTGGAGTCAATTATTTTGCATTTGAATTTATTCCAAAATGGATTTGAAGGTGCTAGAAATTGTCATTTATTTGAATTTTGGGAGTTACATGAAGTCCCATGACAAGGCAAGAGGAGGCCATTCTTGGCATGTTGTAACTCCTATATGCATTTAAATTTTGGCTTTGAATTGGTAGTGGAAGAATTTGGGTGCCTGGTGAAGGAGTTAGTGGAGTGAGATAGTGAGGGGAAAATTTGGAAAATTGAATTGATTTTTGCAGGCATATTTGAATGAGAAGTGGTCCACACCCAAGAAGAAAAGCAAGTTGGTGAGGTTTTTTGGATGCTAGGAAAAATCCATTCCTACCTTTGAAGAAAGACTCGACAGGTGAAAGAAAAGAAAAGAAAAAGTTTTAAAGAGAGAACTTGCTTGTGAAACCAATGAGGGATGCCCAAGAGTGAAGTTGGGGAGATTTGGAGTGATTTTGTTGTTGTGGAGTTGTAAGAAGGTTTCTTGTAGAAGAAATTTTAGTGTTGGATGCAACAAGCATGCCTATAGATCTTTTTTTCATTTTTTGGTTCAAGAAACTAGTGTTGTAAGCTTTTAAAATATTTAATAAATAAAATCAGCAAGTTTCTCATGAATTTCCTTTCAATTCTTGTATTGGAGAATTTTATTTGAACTCACAAATATTTAATTTTATTCCAAAAGGATTTTTTTTCTAGTTGTGGAGTGAGGGAGCTACAACAACTAACAATCTTGTAGGATTCTTGGTCATTGATCTGCATAAATTACTATCAAATATGGTAGTTTGAAGAAAGCATGGCATATAGAGGATGGGGTAGAGAAAGAGCCACATGAGGAGAAGAAAATCCAACAACTATAGAGATGCTAAGAAGAATCGCTGCAAGGTTATAATCCATAGAAACATCCCAATGAAGAGGAATTCCTATTGGAGATGTTGTGAAGAAGAAGAAGAGGCACCATGGGTTGCAAAGATAGGAGAAGAAGATGCACAAAAAGATAGATTTCTACAAATATTCTCAAAGCTACAAAGTAAACCAAGGATGGATCCACCAAGCTAAAAAAAAATTCAACCCATAAGAGCTCATTTATTGGGTTACAGAGATGGATAAATACTTTGATTTAGAGTCCATTGAAGATACATAAAAAGGTGAGGTATACTTGCACAAGATTGAAGGGACATGCATCCCTATGGCAAGATCAATTGTAGATTGAAAGACAGAGAAATGGACAGGAGAAGATTAAATAATGGGATAAGAAGGTCATAAAGTTGAAGGATTTTTTTTTTTACTTATGGACTATAACATCAGTTTGTTTAAGAGGCTACAAAATCTAAAACAAAAGGATTTTAGTGTCATGGAGTACATAGAAGAATTCAACAAATTGGGCATTCATGTTGGGCATGTTGAAGATGATGAAGAATAGGTTGCAAGGTATGTGAATGGGTTGTAGATTGCTATCCAAGATGAAATTAGTATGGTCATGATATGAATAGTGGAGGAAGCCTACCAATATGCTCTCAAGGCAGAGGAAATGTTGGCAAGAAAGTAGTGAGGTAATTCCAAAGGTAGAGGAGAACCTTTAAGAGGTAGAGAAGAAACAAATAGTGGAAGAGGACAACCATTAAAGGTAGAAGAAGCAAGCTGGTCTCAAAAAAATTATAGCTCAAATGCAAGGGGAAGATGATATTTTTCAAGAGGAACAGATGAAAATTCAAGGGGAAGAAGAGAATAGGGAAGAAGAAGGAAATTTTCAGGGAAGTTCTTCAATTGTGGAGAGGAAGGTCATAGGGCCTTTGAATGCCCCACAAATACAACAAAGTGGAAAAATAAATGTTGGAAGGACCTTTACTATATAGGTTGAAGAAAAGGAAGAACAATTGGAATTAGAGCATGGAAAAAATCTCATGTTAAAAAGAGTTCTTTCAAAACTAAAGAAAGAATAACAAGAGCCTACAAAGGAGATGTCTATTCAAAACTATTTGTAAATCAAATGGGAAGTGTTGTCTAATAATTATGGATAGTGGTAGCTTAGATAATTTGGTACCACAGGAAATGGTTGGGAAGCTAAAATTGGAGGAAATAAAGCACCCAAATCCATGTACAAGGTTACATGGTTATAAAAGGGACATCAACTTCTGGTAAGTGAGCAATGCTTAGTGAGTTTTTAGACTGGTAACTATAGAGATGAAGAAATGTGTGATGTGATGTCCATGGATTCCTTCCATATCCTCTTGGGTAGGTTGTGGAAATATGATTAGAAATCTATGAATGATGGTGAAGTAAACTTTTACACTATAGTGAAGGACAAGAAAAGATATGTTATGGAACCTTTTAAGGATCTAAGCAAAAGGAAGAGGACAATGATACACAGGTATGTGTAATCTTAGAAAAAAAATTCTTGAAATAAATACATAAGGAAGAAATATGTGATGCATTTATCCCTAGTCCGAAGAAAGTTGAGACAAAAAAAGAGGATCAAGAAACACCCATGGAGATAAAAGATATGTTAAAGAAAGAAGCACATAGACCATTCCTTGGTAAGTTTGCAATTGTTTTAGATGAGATTTTAGACCATTTGAAACATGTGAGATATGTTTTACAAAATTTAAAGGAAATAAAGTTTCTAGTTAACCTTAAGAGGTCTAGTTTTATGAAAAAAAAGTTAGAAACAAGGACCAAGAGGTATGAAGGGCATACTGATTTAAAACAGAGAAAGCAACAATTTGATATTTCACCAATCTTAAATGTGGCTGATTTATATCATTTTCATGAAGAGGATACTAGTGGAAAGGAGGGTTTTTCTTCTTATTTTCATGATATTAAGCAATGGGAATTGCAGATACCAAAGAAGAAAGATGAATAAATTGATGAAGTAATGGACTCTAGGATAGTCAGGAAGACACGAGGCAAAAGGTATAAGGATTACATGATTTAATGGAAGGAAAAGAACATGGAAGAGGAAATATGGATAGTAGTTTTAGAGCTTGAAAGGCTTGGAATCCTAAATCTAGGAAAATCTTCATGAGCCTTCACTCAAGAAACATTATTTCTTACTTGGGTTTTTTGATGTAGGAGCATCTGGGTGTACAAACAATCCTACACACCAAAAATATTTATTTTTAATTTCCTTTGATTTTTTGGATTTGGTTGTGATTTGTATACATCATTTTGTTTTAATTTCATTTCGTTCTCAACTCCTTGAAATTGGACTCAATTAATTTGCATTTGAATTTAATTCAAAATGGATTTGAAGGTGCTGGAAATTGTCATTTATTTGAATTTTGGGAGTTACATGAAGTCCCATGACTAGACAAGAGGGGGCCATTCATGGCATGTTGTAACTCCTATATGCATTTAAAATTTGGATTTTAATTGGTAGTGGAAGAATTTGGGCACTTGGTGAAGGAGTTAGTGGAGTGAAATAGTGAGGGGAGAATTTGGAAAATTGAATTGGTTTTTGTAGACAAAGTTGAATGAGAAGAATTGGTACACACCTAGGAAGGAAAGAAAGTTAGTGAAGCTACCTAGATGCCAAGAAAAATCCACACCCATCTTCGGATAAAGATTCAATAGGTGAATGGAGAGGAAATCAGAAGTTTTGAAGAGAGAACTTACCTTTAAAACCAACAAGGGACACCCAAGAGTGAAGTTGGGGAGATTTGGAGGGATTTTGCTACTACTATAGATGTAAGAAGGTGTCCTGAAGTAGAAATTTTTGTGTTGGAGGCAACACGCATTCTTGTAGATGTTCTTTTATTCATTGTTTGGTTCAAAAAAATGCTTTTGTAAGCTCTTAGAAGATTTAATAAATAAAATCTGCAAGTTTCTCATGAATTTCCTCTTAATTCTTGTGTTTGATAATTTTATTTGAAATCACAAATATTTACTTTTATTCCCAAATGCTTATTTTTCCAATTTTGGAGTGAGGGATCCACAATAACTAACAATCCAATAGGATTCTTAGTTGTTGATCTGCATCACCTACTTAGGATTAACTAAACAAAAAATTGTGTGATCTATTGCTATGTCTATGTGTCTAAAGGGATTCAACACATTTATTTTGGAAATCTATGATTTGAGAGTATTATTTGATTATCATTTGTATTTACACACTTTCATTAATACACTAAATGGAATATCTCTCTTTAATCATTCTCATGAGCATATGTATGACTAAACATATATAGGTTTCTATAATTTGTACTCATTTATGTGGGTTGACCTAGGATAGCATATCCCCTTGTGACATATGGACATGCCTATCAAGGTGTTTATTAATACCACTAGTCCATAGATGTCAAGAACCATAAAATTCAAGACATATCTTAATAAGTCAAGAAAAGATGTGTACGAAATATCACAATACATGTTCACAAGTAGAAGACAAACTCATGGTCACATACCACTCCCTAATACTTGCACTCATATTTGTATAATATCACCAAAATATTTTGATATTATGGTGATTACATTAGTGTTACCCACGATTACTAATATTTTGGCACATTTTATTCATTTATATATTTGTATATAGATCCAAGTAGATTGTTTCCCATTTTTTTTAATATTTTAATAATTATTGTAATTGTACCATAATATTAGTATCCCAATCCATTAAATTAATTAGTCTAGGTCAATTGTGCTTAATTGTATGCATTCTCTTATATTTGACTATACTAAACTTAAGGAAAATTTATATTTAGGTTTACACTTTAATGAACTCAATTGATCCTACAAAACCTTATCTTGCCTTTAGGGTTTCTAATTTATATTTTCAAATCTCATGTTGTTATTATTTATCATCTATCTTCAAATTTGTTTAGGTTTTGATCATTATATGATTATATCTTTCCCTAGGTATTTGGACACACATAATGACTTACTTTTATTTTACCCTTCCTCCCTAGATTATCATATCATTATCACACTTATTAAAGTTTTTTCTTTAGTTGAGGGTATGTGTAGAATCATGATGGGCCAAAAAGTGGTGATATGATGGGTATTTGTAGGGTATGTGGCTGATGACTTTTTTTTTAAACCAAAATTGATGAAATGAAAAGGGTTTTTAAAAGATATTCTCAAATTTCCACCAATATAAATCATGCTTTACTTTGAATTTAACAAATTATTATTATTCATTTTCTATTTGAATTACGACTAAAGTCCTGATTGATAGGCTGATTGAAAAACATCTATAGATTTCTACTAGTATCACATTATTGGAATACAAAACATGCATCACATTCTATGCTTCACATACTATAGGATTAAAAAAGAAAAATTGAATTTCATGAAGTTTTGACCAAGTTAAGGTGGTCAGACATATAAGTTTTCATATTTTTTAAAAGTTGTAATAAAAAATTCATAATTAATTATTCACTTGGAAAAAAATTACAAAAATAATGCATCACATCCAAAAATGAGTCCTCTACTTATTTATAAAATCTTATAAAAAAATATTATCATTTTATATTATAGGTTAGGGTTGTAAGATAGGCACCTACTTCTTATTTTTTCCTTGAAATTTAAGTACTGCTACATTGAAATTTCAAGTTGTTGTCCAAATAGATTTTTTTTTTAAATAAACCTAGTATTTTAGAAACTACTTTCAATTTTCTATAGATTCTATTCTTACATATTTTATGAAATAATATAGATAACTTATTCATTTTTGTACATCAAGTTGCCTAACTTTGATTTTTCTAAATTTTTTGCCACTTAAGGGGCTATTTTTTCCATGATGATCCTACACATACCCTTGATAGTTTACATTAAATTATATTAAATATTATTACAAGTTTTTCTCTTTCATGTACTATGACACTTCCATCCTTGATATGATTGTCCAATTGTATGTTATGGATGTGAGTGTCATCTATATGTGTAGACATAGAAAATGTATTGATTAACGTTGCACATCTAATCCTGACTACTAATACCCTTTCATCCTAAATCATCCCTCGGTCTAACCATTTAATCAAATTCCCTTGTTTCATTAAATTCATCAATTTTCCTCCCTTAATTAATTAAATCATTTATTTGATTAAGTCAGCCTATTTCATTAATTAAATCAATCACCCTGATATAAGTATATCTATTTAATTAAATAATTCATTTTATTTGATTAAATCTCTAAATTCATCCCATTGAATTAAATAAATTACCATTTGTTTGATTTAATCTTTCACCTTCTTTATTTAAATAAATCAAAAATATTTATTTAACTATCTCTAAATCCTTTTCTTCTCATATTTGAATTAAATAAATCTATAAAATCTAAATCAATATGTCACATCATTTTGATCCTCATTAAATTAATTTAATATTAATCCATGTCCCATCCTCTAGCTTTTGCAACTTGCGCATGAAAATATATTTAATTCATTTATTAAATCTCTATTTTCTCTCAAAAGGCATAATAAAGGAATATTCCTCAACTTTGAATTCAAAATCCAAGTGGACTTTGTCCTTCCAACAAGGAATTTACTCCACCTAATAAGTCCTTTTTCCTTGAGCCAAGTGGCATTCAATGCATTTTCTTTCCCTCTTGCATGTCATTTCAACAATTTCAAATTATACCTAATTGCATTTATTGACACATTCTTCAAAACTTGCACATCCTTCATCCACTCACATGAACTGACAAGTGGCATCTTGCCATTGGTTGATTCTTAGTCCCACATTTCTCTCTTTTGGACATTCTTCCAACTTGACATTCTATAAATAAGAGGTCTTATTCCTCATTTGATCATCCACAATCCAAGTAGAATTATTATAGTCATTTTTAGGTCACATATCCACAACTTGAGTAAACTTACTATATTCAAATCCATATCAATCTTCATCCAATTTCATCCAACCTTAGCTAGATTATGCATATTTTTATCTTGGAGCACATTGGAAGTCTTCATCAAGTGGATCACTCTTCATCATCAAATCAACCTTGCATCATTGGAGTTGGGAAAGGGCCAATTTTCACATCAAATTAGCACCAATTCCCCCATAGGATCAAGAGTTTGCATTACTTTCAATAGGATTTAATCTACTTCTTGTTCTTTCATTATATTCTTGTTTTCATTCCTATTTTTGAGTTTTGTTAATGGATTTCATGGGGAATCCTTGTTCTTACTTGCATACGATATTCTAATGTGTTTTTTTTATGGTGTTTTGTAGGTATTTGGATTGGGGTTCTACAATACGAATGTCTTATTTTATCTTGTTTCAACTTTCTCATCCTTTAGTTGATTAGTGTCTACGCTATCTTATTAGAGATTCTCACTTCATTTTTCAAACATTTTGTAATGATTCTTATGTCTTATAATAAAGATGTATATATAAAAAGAAAGGATTTATCATGTTATTCACCTACACATGGAAACAATGTACTTAGTGATGATATACATATTACACATCATGATAGTCTTATTTCCATAAATTTATGTTCTTTAAATGAACTATCTTCTCTTATACACCATGATCATTTTACTACATATAATGTTGATTCTATGGATGTTTTTCCTTAACATTACCTTCCTTCATAAGTTGATAACTTGTAACTTGATGATACTTTAGTTGATTCTCAAATTAATTTAGAATTATTTATTTTATTATTCTACATTACATGATAATAGTATAAGTCTTGGTGAGGAGCTTTTACGTGATTATTATGATGGCTCTATTGATGCATCATTACATGTGAAGTATTTATTAGTTGCTAATTATATTCACATAGATGATGGTATTTATTGATTAGTGAGTTTATATTGTACCTAAGCAATAACAATTTATAATGATTAATTTCATCTTGCTTATTCTATACTTATTTTCTTAGTTTAATCAATGCTTTTATTACATATTTTTCTAGACCTAATTCACATGAGTATGGTATGAACTTATCAATGTTCTCTAATGATTTTTCTTTTGATCCTTGTTCTTCTATTGTCCATATGGATTATATGTATACTAAACCCAATTTTAATTGAATACACATGGATATTATAAGAATAGAGGTATTACATATAAATATAATTAATATAAAAAAAGGAAGATAAAAATTAAGCACACTCATTAACATGAAACTTCCTTAACTACTATTTTGGGTCCAAGTATTCGGACCCATAGCCACTCTAAGATACCCATGTATAATAAAAAAAAATATTTGTTGGAAGTTGCTAAGCTTCATGACTGTATGATCATGTAAGACTTAGAAGCAATTAAGATTCTTAAAGATTTACAATAGTTTGTTTTTTGTTTGTTGTTTAACTTTTTGATGGTTTTTTTATGGTTGGATGCTTTTTTGTTCATTCTTTTTCTTTAGTAGTGTTATTTTTCTAAGGGAGTTCAAGTCCCTTCAAATCCTATTTTACCTTTAATTAAAAATATGAAACTCCCTCACTTGATAATATGAATTATTAGAAAATAAATCAAGTATGTTGAGAATTTAGTATTATTAACTATTTATCAAATTTTATATTAAGGTTAAACCCAACATAAAAGAGAAACTATATAATTTGTGACAAATGAATTCATTTCTTAGATATTCTTATCATTACTTAGCATATTTTCTAATTTTTCTTTCCTTTCCTTAGATTTTTGTTTATGTATCCATGTTCTTAGCTAGCGTGTGAATGACACAAAAATAACTTTATTGGTTCATGTTGAGGGAAGTGACTTTGAACAAGTGTTGTGTTGTTCATGTCACTTATTCCTTGTGTTTTGAATCATTCCTATTCTATAATTTTTTATTAAACCTTATTTATTGTGCTTTTCACATGAATTCCACTTCTATCTTTATTTTCATAAATATCTTCCCCACTTGGAGAGTTATTTTTATTTCATTTTTTTATTCTCTTCTATATATTAATCCTTTTGTTACTTTTATCCTCTTTATGTTTATGTTTTATTTCAATTCTCATTTGATTTTATTTCCCACTTAGGTTATTATTTTACCTACTATTTTCCTATTTGACCTTTCATATATTTATAATTATTGATCTTTTGTAAGTCATGATTTCACAACCATGCCACACAATTTTTGTTTCTCATTTTTCCTTATTATCATTTATTATGGCATAAAATTGTACCCTTATGCAATTTCATATAACATCAACCTTCACTTTGGCTTAATAAGACGATTATGTGAAAAACTAATTTCTTAGTCTTCATTTTCATCCTTTCTTGTCATTTTCTATTTGTGGAGGAATTTTTTTCTTGGACGCTTTCATGCCACTTAGAAATCTGCACACCATGTGATTGTCTTGAAAGGATTCTTAATCCTATGGCCATTGAGACATTACATTATCACCTGCCTATGAAGTGTAATACTTCTATAGTCATAGGCATGTCCAAAAATGACTCTTTGTCATGTATTTTGACCATATTCTTCCCTCTCATTCTCATTCTATTCCATTTGATCAATTTGATCTCACACTCTCTCATTCTAACACTTCATTCCCACATTCTCTTTGATCTAGCTCTCTTCTTGTAGCTCTACACCTTCCATTCTTGTAGGTTCAAGCTCTCTATGCCACATTCTTGCACAAACGTATCAAGCTTCAAAGGAACTACTCTTCCTCTCAGCTTCACTAAGCTCATTGGAGGGAGGGTAACATTTAATTTCGTTGCATTATCATTCTTATTTCTTTGTATATTGTTGTCTTGCATATTCTACATCTTTTCTTATCACTTCTTTATTTATCTTTCTATATCATTTTCTATTTGGTTGTTCGTGGAGGTGGAAACACCAAAGCGAGGGTTTGACAAAGGTAAGCCCCAAAAATTAGCCCCAACACTTTTCCTATTTTTTTGTGTGTAGGTTGTTCATGAGGATCTTGCAAGAAGCTGGACCTACTGCGAGTTAATCCCTTTTCTTCCACTACTCATCATTTTGCTTAATAGTTTATTTATTGATTATTTAAGTATTGTTCTTGTTGTACTTTCCTGCATTTTTATCATTCTATTTAGATTAATTAAGATTGTAAAACTCTAGATTTTTGTTAGTTAGTAGATCTTAAGTTTCTCTGGTGATCCCACAAAGCTGGTTTACAATTTTTGGGAGGAACAAATTTTTGCTGAAATCACATATTTTTAGAAAATATAATGATTTAAGTAATAAAAGGTTCCATTTAAAGAATTCCAATTGAAGAAGGTTTCATCAAATTTCCTTAAATCAAACCCCCTTGGATACAACCCCGCTAGTTTTAAACCATACCTATAACAAAGTCTCCTTTACACCTATCAAAATGTTGATAAAAACCCACTTTTGATTTACCTTTTGGTAGATCAAATGAATTCATTTCAAAATTATTTTTTTGCAAGTATGTAGTCATTATAAGCTTCCCAAAAAGTATAATTTTAAATAAATTTAATTTAATTATTATATTTATTTTTTATTTCTCTTGAATGGGTTTTTCACTAAAAATAAAACTCTCTATTCTACACATGTGGAAAAATAGAATATTATTAAAAAAAAAATTAAAAATATTAGTGCACCAGATATTGAGGTCCTTGATCTAACAAAGAAAAAAAAATTGAATTTTGAAACACAAAAAAAGTTATGCGTTATACAGTCACACTATGTATAAATTATAATTGCTTTGAATTTGAAACTTTATTAAAGAAAAAATATTCAATAAAAAACTATCTAACCAAGTAGAAGCACTATATATCAGAGTTACGAATCTAAATTCAAAAGAATTATAATTTTATCCTTCATGGAAAAAAGTTATGCATATACAGTGAGTGTCACTTTTTAAAAATGTTGCTTTCTAAAAAAAACTAGTTTTTGAGGGAGATGGAAAAAGAAGTGCAATTTGATTCCAAAAATTTTGAAAAAATATATTTAGAATCTATAGACAAAATTTCACGAAACTCTAGTTTGCATCATCTTCAAATTCCTCATGGTTTAGCCGCTATAAGTGCCCGAAAGTGAAGATTTAGTTAAAAAAATTTATTTTAGTGTCTAGTTTAGCCAAAAATTGTAAACCACTATTGTGGGATCACTTCATCTGTATTTGGTCCATATGAGACACCAACATGCCATAGAGATGTCAGTGTCATGCTGTCATCCTTGGTCTATACTCTCATCCTATAGTGGAGAGCCTGTCTATCTATCACCTGAGACCTCTGAGGTCTATTTACTCATATTTTGAAGTCTCTTTTCCATAAACATCCAAAAAACCCAAAAACATAGTTGAAAATCTCCCTTAACCATACCCCATCACCTGAGCTTTCATCCCTAAGGTAATAGAGAGCTATTCACTCCCTATAGACTCTTCCTTTTCTTAGAGACTTAGGAGTAGTGAATCTTCTCCATTAGATTTTAGTGAACCCAATGTGAACTTTCTTCCTCGTCTTTGTTTCAAAAAATTTCTTCTCTTGTATTAAGACATGTAGTTGGTAGCATGTTGTAATGTTGTTTATGAGATTTATGACCCAATTGATCACCTTTCGACATATTGTTAGAAGAATTTATCAAAAAATAGATATGGGGTCTAGAAGGTTTAGTCCTCCCCATACCATCTTAACTTTTGAAGAGTATTCTATAGGGATTCCATCCAGATTTTCCCTACCTCACAATGAAGTTGTAACCCAAGATCCTACCCCTCTTGCCTCACCCTTGAACTCAACCTCTTCCTTGGAGGAAGAAGTTTCTTTTAGGGTCACTATATAGAAACTTAACTACTCGGAATTGATACTTGAAGATATCACATGGTTTTTGGTAGGAGATGATACCTATGCTCAAATAGCTCTTATTATAGAAAATATAAGGAATTTTTTGATTAAAGATCAAAGGGTCTTATAGCTCCTTCATAGCATAAGAAATATTTTAGAGACTCATGTACCATACTACACCTCCATCTTGGATAATACCAAAGATGTTGGATCAGAGATTGTTGGTCAACAATTGCATATCTTAGTGCCTAGAGTGTTTGTTTGTATGGATGACATGGGTCCCTCTACCAATACTGCTACCACCTCCACACCTAACTAGTTTCATAGAATTATATTAAATCAGATTCATATATGCTTTAATGCTTCTATATCAGGTGCTTAGAATGTCCCTACCTCTATTGTTGGTGCTATGCTTCTATCGGTATTAGTGTTGGTGGCTTTATCGGTGCTAGTGTTGGTGGCTCTATTGGTGCTATTGTTGGTGGTTCTACTAATGGATCCACTAGTTATAATTTGTCTATTGAATCCTTCGTTAATGCTCTCTTATAGAAAATGGGACAAATGCAAACTCAAGTAGTTAATATGGCTAGTTCACCTTCTTTGTTAATGTTCCAAACCTTTTGTCATTGCAGTCCTTTATCTATTGCTATTCTAAACACTCACATCCTGCAAGGGTGTAAATTCCAATGGTTGAAAAGTACATTAGTTGTGGGGACCCATAGACTAATGTATTTTACTTTAATTCCATGTGTACAAATTTATTTCACCACGATGCACTTCTAGCAAAACTATTCATACATTCTATTAAGAACATTGCTTTGGAGTGGTATTACTCCTTGCCTAATAATTTAGTCTTCTCCTTCGATAAGTTGGTAAATCAGGTCCTCCGTTAGTTTTAAGCTAACATTAGCCAAAGGTCACCTTTTCTAATCACATATAGTGTAAGCAAGGGCCTCACGAGAAGGTGAGTGATTTTTTAACTTGTTATTAAGCCGTGTTTTCTCAGATCTCCTATACCTTATCTAATTTTGATGTATAGAGAATGTTCATTAGAAATATGTAGAAAGGGATGTGAGATAAATTTAGGTTGATGAAGTATATGTCCTTTGCACATTTATGTGTCTCTTTGTGTGAGTACCTATAGTGTAGAAAAATATAGCCCTTTACATCTCCACACTTGTTTGGGCCCTCCTAATTAAAATGGACTTAATAAATCCTTAATTTAGTTATCATAAATGTAGCTATTTACATTTTCACACTGGTTTGGGCCCCCTTAATTAAATTGGACTTAATTAGGCCTTGATAATCCCTTTAATTCATTTACAAGCCTAATAAATTATATTTTTTGAAGAAGAAACCTAATAATAATTAATGCCAATACATAACACTTTACCTTCAACAATGTGTGTTCTAGGAATAGGGACCTGGGACCCATTTTCCCATGGGAAAATAGGTCTTCCATAGACCTTTGGGTTCCTAAATTTAAATTATGTTTTTCTGGTATTTTAACATATCCAAATTCATATTTCAATGTTGACTTGTGATATTTGAATTTTGGGAAATTAAGGATACATACCTATAAATACAAGGTTATTCCATCAAATCAACATCTAAGAACCTAGCATTTTGATGAGAGGTTCAAAGTATAGCAAATTTGATCAAAAGAATTTAAGAGCAGATATATCAGAGATTTATCACAACAATAAAGATCTATTCATCATGCCAAATTCTTCTTGTATCATGCATGCTTTTGGAGCTACCATTGTGATGTAGGTTTCAAGATCATGTTCAAGAATTCAAAGCATTATTCAAGTGTCAAGATCCACATCCAATTGAGCCATTTCATGCAAGTTGTAGAAATTCCAAGATTTGCATTATCAAGGTTTCTACAAGGGTTTGTGGAGTGATTTAGGTTGAAGAAGGATTGAAGACCTCTTGAAGTGCAAAATTAGAAAAGTTGCAAAAGTTGTAAATGTTATCAAAAGTCGTCAAATCACAAAATCTAACCTACAAATTTGATTTATGAATTTCCAACACTAAATCTTGGACAAATCAAAAGCTACAAGTCCGCATGAGAGGCTCTCAAAAATTGCATAAAAACCCTGACAAAAGACACATTCACCCATGGGTGAATGAGTCCTAGTCATCCTTCAAAATTTTCCTTTTGGTGACTAGTAAACAACTTTCTTCCCTTCTCAGATCTACAATTAGTTTTTCGATTTTGCTAATATTGAGTTTAATATTGTTTTGATTCGAGGTAAAAAAAAGGTTTTTAAGGGGCCCAAAATCCTTTACAACAAAAATTAGATGATAAAAAATGTTAAGCAGCAATCAACTCGACATCAACCAACCAACAACCAAAAAATAGCAAAAAAGAAGGAACTATCCAACAACACTACAGATTGTTCAGAGTCTCAACGACTTCCATTTTACTAGCAACCAACTTTAGCACATTATCCATAGTATCAGACACCTCAATACTTGAAGCCCCAGCCTGAGCTTTCATTTTGTTTCTAGTTTTGGCCCCTAGCCCACCAATTTTTACCTCACCACTCAAAACACTACCTTTAGCAACACCTTTCTCACCAACACACATGATGCAAGAGCATCTAGTGGTATAAGGGCAATCTTGCATCACCCAAAAATAGTTAAATTTCAAGTTTCTTGATTTTTAGATGTTTTTACATTTTTTGATACCCTTTTTGTCATAATGAAATTCCCAATTTATGGTTTTTATTTTCTATTCCTGGGTTGAAAGATATTACAGTTTTAGTTTCCTAGATTTGCACCTAAAAATCTTTCGAGTTAGATTTGAGGCACTTAGAGTTCCTAGAATTGCCCTAAAACTTGCCAAAATTGGCATATCCAATTCTTAACATGTTATTGACTTCGAGACCTTTCCAACGGTTCAAACGGTTCACGAATCATAGTCCCGCATCAAGATTTATGGCCCCGGGAAGTTGGCGCACTTTCTAGAAGATACAATTGCAAATGTTCTTTTGAAATTTGAACTTCAACTTGTAATTTTTGGTTCCAAACTGCCTAAACTCAAATTTGAATGTTTTTTTGGCTCCAAACTAAATATGAGCTCTATTTATGGGCGGATTTCTAATTTTTGGGTAGCTTTTTGGGGACAAGCTCGCATATTGTGAAAGGGTTATTTTGTAGCTTTCTATAACTTGCATGTGTTGTAGAACTTGGGGATCAGAGATCCTCTATATGTAAGAAGCTCCATTTTCCGAATAATAAAATTATTCTCTTGTTTTTGGGTTATCTTCTATATCTCTGGTTGTGCCCTCATCAAGTGGTATCAAAGTGAGGTTTTCTTGAGCATGTGGACAGATCGCCGATCGTGAGGCAGTTCACACCAGGACTGTGGTTGTGGGTAAAGGTCAAGAAAGATGCCTCCAAGAGTGATGTCTGGTAGGTGTGGTGGTGCCGGAGGTGGTCGAGACAGCAAAAATGTTGGTGGAAGAGATGCACTGGTAGCCCTCTAGAGATAGATTGATGCGTTACAAGAGTAGTTGAGAAGAGGGTTAAACTCGAGGGAGGAAAGTGAGGATGAAGGAGAGGAAGAAGATTTAAATGTAGAAGAGGAAGAAGAAGCAATTTATCAAGACCAAATGTGGCTAATAAGGGCCATTTCAAAGATTGGGAAAAGACCTAGAGTAGAAGTCCCCAGTTATTCTAGAAGTCTTAACCCCGAAGAGTTGATCAATAGGATCAACGAGCTAGAAGAATATTTTGAGTATGAGGAAATAGAGGACCTAGAACAAGTTAAGTTTGCAAAAATGAAGCTGAAGGGCCATGAAAGTATTTGGTGGAAAGAGGTCTAGTTGGAAATAAATCAAAGAGGAAAAGGAAAGATCACTAGATGGGATCGCATGGTAGAGAAACTAAAGAAGCAGCTCATACTAGTGGACTACGAGTTAGATATGTTAAAGAAATTGCAAGGTTTGAAGCAAGGAAGAATATCTATGAAAGAATATAGTGAATATTTTCACAAGATAATCATTAGAACGGGTCACACATAGGCCAATAAGGAGAAGGTAGCCTGATATCTTAATGGGTTATGACTGAGTATTCAGGAGGATTTAAGCCTAGTCAGAATGACCACCATTGGGGATGTGTATCAGTTTTCTCTAAAAGTGGAAGAGAAGCTGAACAAAAGATTTGATGGCAAGCAAAAAGGACGAGGAGGTCAAAGCGGAAGGGGCAATGGAAGACCTTCAGGAAGATGAAATGATGATGAAAAGAAAAGTGAAGATGTTGGTACCAGCCGAAGCCAAAGGAATGACAACTTCTACTGCCCTCATGATCAAAACAATCATGATCAAAGAGGTAGAGGACAAGGGAGATATGGAAAAGGATCTGGAAGAGGTGGTTTCAAAGGAATGTGTTTCTAGTGTGGTGAAGAAGGGCATCGAGCCTATGAATTTCCACAACACCAAGGAATGGCAGACAAAAGGCCAGAAGTTTGTTGAAGGGTTGCGCATGTAGATGAGGAGGCCCAATCTAAACATTCAAATGATGTTGAAAGGGGAGAAGCCCTAGTGATTAGGAGAGCCTTGGTGACTGAGGAAAAGGAACTAGAATAGATGAAGAATCTATTTTGCACAAGGTGCAAGTGTGAAGGAAAATTTTGTGATGTCATTATTGATGGTCGGAGCACCGATAATCTAGTGTCAAAGGAGATGGTCACAAAGTTGAAGCTGAAGAGGAAAAGGAACTTGCATCTGTATTGGATTGTCTGGTTGCAAAAAGACCACAAATTTTTGGTCAATGAGTAGTGCCTAGTAAAATTCAAGATTAGGAGCTACCATGATGAGGTACTTTGTGATATCATCCCCATGGATGCATGTCACATGTTGTTGGGGAGGTCGTGGCGGTTCGATAGGTGAGCTATACATGATGGACATGCAAACAATTATTCCTTAACAAAGGATGGGGTTTGTCACAAGTTGAAATCCCTGAAGGAGATTGAAGAAAAGGTATGCAGTAGTGCTAGAATTTTTTATGTAGATGGAAGAAACTTTTTAGAAGGTATGAAGGATGAGTGTGTGTGTTATGCATTAATTCCTAGAGTGAGTAAGGAGGATAGTGAGAAGGTTCCAGAAGAATTTTTTAGGATGTTGGATGAGTTTCAGGATATTGTTTCTAATAATGTACCTAAGGGTTTACCACCAATAAGGAAAATCATCCATCAAATTGACTTGATTCCTTGAGCCAGTTTTCCAAATAAGGCAGCTCATAGAATGACTCTAGTAGAAAATGAGGAGTTGAACAGACAAGTTCAAGAGTTGTTGAGAAAGGGTTTGATACGAGAGAGTTTGAGTCCATGTGTAGTACCTAAAGTACTAGCACCAAAGAAGGATGGGGAGTGGAGGATGTGTACAGATTCCTGAGCCATAAACAAGATAACAATCAAGTACAGATTTCCCCTACCAAGGATGGATGACCGATGGACTGTTTGAGTGGAGCTCAGTAGTTCACAAAGATTGATCTGAAGAGTGGATATCACCAGATCTAGATTTGAGAGGGATATGAATGGAAGACTGCCTTCAAGACCAAAGAGGGCCTGTACGAGTGGTTATTCATGCCTTTTGGGCTAACCAATGCACCAAGCACATTCATGCGGCTCATGAACGAGGTACAAAAGAATTTCTGGGAAGTTTTGTAATTGTGTATTTAGATGATATTTTGATTTTCAGTAAGACATCGGATGAGAATCTGATGCATATTCAGAGAACCTTTGAGAAGTTAAGGGAAGATAAACTATTGATTAATATGAAGAAGTACAGTTTTGTGAAGAGGGAGTTAGTGTACTTGGGGTTTGTTGTCTCAGCAGAAGGTCTCAAGATGGACCCAAAGAAGGTGAAGGCTATTCTAGAATGGCCTACCCGAAGAACTACTACTGAGGTGAGATCTTTCCATGGTTTGGCTAGTTTTTATAAAATGTTCATTAGAAACTTCAGTAGTATTTGTGTACCTCTGATTGAAACAATGGGGGGATAGAAAAGAATTCAAGTGGAGCACTGGAGCAGAAAAAAGTTTTGAACTATTGAAGCAGAAGGTGATAGAGCAACCTGTTCTAGCCCTCCCAGATTTCAACAAGGTGTTTCAGGTGGATTGTGATGCCAGTGGTTGTTCCATTGGAGCAGTGTTGAGCCAAGAAGGTAAGCCCATTGCCTATTTCAGTGAAAAGTTAAATGATGCCAAGAGAAAGTATTCTGTATATGATCAGGAATTTTATGCAATAGTTCAAGCATTAAAGAAATGGAGACATTATTTGTTGCCAAAGGAATTTTTTCTATATACTGATCATCAGGCCTTGCAGTACCTAAATAGTTAGGGAAAATTAAATCAGAGGCATATGAAATGGGTAGAGTTTTTGCAGAGTTATACCTTTGTTTTGAAACATAGGAGTAGGGAAGTCAAATAGGGTTGCAGATGCCTTAAGTAGGAGGCATACATTGATGACAAAGATGCAGATTGAAGTGGTTGGGTTCAATGAACTCAAGACATGTATGCAGAAGATCCTATTTTGCAGAGGCTTGGAAAGCTTGCAAGGAACCTGTTACATGGATAGGACAAGGTGGTTTATTTCATAATCCAGGATGGCATGTTATTTAAGGAATCAATTGTATATCCTGAGGAGTTCCGTGAGGGAGAACCTGATAAAGGAGAAGTATAGTGGAGGAATGGCAAGACATTTTGGTCGAAATAAGACAATTGCCATTATCAATGAGCATTATTATTGGCCTTAGTTGTCACAGGATGTGAAGAACTTTGTACAAAGTTGCAGGGTATGTCAGATGGCTAAAGGAGTGAGCTAGAATATAGGCTTATATCAGCCCTTGCCTATACCAAAGAGGCCATGGGAGGATATAAGTATGGACTTTGTTCTTGGTTTTCCAAGGACACAACAAGGGAATGATTCAGTTTTTGTGGTGGTTGACAGGTTTTTGAAGATGGCACATTTCATTCCATGTCAGAAGACCCATGATGCAGTCCACATTGTTGACTTGTTCTTCAAAGAGGTGGTGAGGCTACATGGTTTTCCAAAGAGTACTGTTTCAGATCGTGACACCAAATTTGTGGGTTACTTTTGGAGGACCTTGTGGAAGAAGCTGAAGACAGAGTTGAAGTTCAATTCTGCACACCATCCACAAATAGATGGGAAAACAGAGGTTGTTAACATGAGTCTGGGTAACCTACTGAGATGTTTGGTAGGAGATAAACCTAAGCGATGGGACTTGATCTTACCCCAGGCAGAATTTTCTTACAACAATTATGTCAACAAAAGCACTGTTAGATCTCTGTTCTAGATTATGTATGGAGGTAGCCCTAGAATAGCTCTAGAATTGAGGAAGATGGACCAAGAGAAAAAAATAAGTGTTGAAGCCAAAGATTTTGTAGAGCACATCAAGAATATACATGAGAAGGTACGAGAACACATTAATAAGATGAATATGCAATATAAGGCTAAGGCATATCAGAAAATGAGGAATAAGGAGTTTCAAATTGGCAATGAAGTAATGGTCCACTTGAGGAAAGAAATTTTTCCTGTGGGAACCTATAACAAATTGAAGATGAAGAAATTCAGTCCCTATAAGATTTTGAAGAAGCATGATTCAGGGAATGCATATGAGGTAGAGTTGCCTAATGGAATCAACATTTCCCCTGTGTTCAACATTTCAAATTTGATAGAGTATCATAAAGGTGGAATGGAGGAAGCACCAATAATAGGGAAGTATGGCATTCCAACACCTACTTCAGAAAGGGAGGAGATTGAAGCAATCTTGGATAGTCATATGGGAAGGAGTACCAGAAACAGGCAGTATGAAGAATATCTGGTGAAATGGGGAGGAAGGCCTATGGAAGATTCATCCTGGCTATCTAAGGCAATGGTTGACCGGTTGGGTTTTCCTCAACCATCTGCGACGTGACGGGGTCACTTCTCAAATTACCCTGGGTGTCTAATGCAGGAGCATCCAATGGTGTAAGGGAAATCTTGCATCACCCAAAAATAGTTAAATTTCAATTTTCTCAATTTTTAGATGTTTTTACATTTTTGGATACCTTTTTTTCATAATCAAATTCCTAATTTATGGTTTTTATTTTCTATTCCTGGGTTGAAAGATATTGCAGTTTTAGTTTCCCAAATTTGCACCTAAAAATCTTCTGAGTTAGATTTGAGGCACTTAGATTTCCTAAAACAGCCCCAAAACTTTCCAAAATTGGCATAGCTAATTTCTAGCACGTTATTGACTTCAAGACCTTTCCAATGGTTCAAACGGTTCACGAATCGGAGTCGCGGATCAAAATTTATGGCCCTAGGAAGTTGGCGCAGTTTCTAGAAGATACAATTGCAAATGTTCTTTTGAAATTTGAACTTCAAGTTGTAATTTTCAGCGCCAAACCACCTAAACTCAAATTTTAATGTTGTTTTGGCTCCAAACTAAAGAGGAGCTCCATTTATGGGCGGGTTTCTAATTTTTGGGTAGCTTTTTGGGGACAAGCTCACATATTGAGAAAGGGTTATTCTGTAGCTTTTTGTAACTTGCATGTGTTGTAGAACTTGGGCATCTGAGATCATTTGCATGTAAGAAGCTCCATTTTCTGAATAATAAAATTATTCTCTTGTTTGTGGGTTATTTTCTATGTCTCGAGCTGTGCCCTCATCAACACACCACATCCATCAACTTACCCCCAGTAGCAATATCAACAACATACACATTCTCGTTTCTCTTTTTTGCAATAGTCATAAGGGAGATCATCTTGGCAGAGTAAAAAATAGCCAAGACCTTAGAGGCATCTCCACCCTTCATCACAATATTCCACATCTTATCAAATTTATCCTCAAGGGATAAAATTTTACCTTCCATATTTTGTTTCAAGTTAATGGTTTCCTCCGCCATGGTATTAGCCACAATATTATAAGACTCCATGAGATTTTCAATTTGGCTTTAGACATAAGGGTCCTCAACCTTACTAGCAACACCTCTAATTCTAACATTGTTCCTATTAATCTCATGGAAGAACCACTTAAAAAGCTTAAACAACACATTAGCACTATCATGGGCTAAGCCCAACACATCAAAAAATTCCTCCTTGTCAAAGTTATTAATGTGTTTCCCCATAGTGATTTCCTCATCAGAAGAGCTAGCATGAACCTTTTTATCAGAAATTTCCTTACCTTTACTAGTAAGGACATGAGTCTTCATCTTTCAAATGGAGTAGCAAATTTCCTCTGCAATAGCCTTCCTATTCATTAACCTATCCGCATCCACTTTGCTAGATCCCATGACATGACCATCACCCACAACTCTTACCCTTTCTTGCTTATGCAACCCAATGTCAGCACTCAGTGAAGCCTCACCACAGATACTGCCAGCCAGGGAAAGAGGGAAACCCTTCTCTATGAGTAAGCCAACAAACCTTCTCTCTCAGCTCCCCTCTACAAGCTCTTGTAGATATCTAGTCACAGGGGGAGGAGATGAAGCTTCCCCATAAATATCATTTTTTTCGTTACCCCCTTAGAAAGAACATTTTCCACCACCTCACCACTACAAGTCATATAGGCTACCTTATCATCCATCTTCCTTTTTCCAATATTACATTGAACAGGGGAACTAGGGCCCTCCTCAAAAGTGGCATACAAATCCTGGACATAATCAACATCGCCATCCCTATCAGACTCAGAATCTTTGTTCAAAATAATCCTCCTCTTCTTAGGCTTCTTACTAACCCTTTCCTCTCCTGAATTTGTCTCATATCCCTCCCTAGGTTTAGCAGTATTATCCTTCAAAGACACAAGAGTCTTTTGCCCCTCATGAGCTTTAGCATGTTCATAAATCAAGATAATTAACCCCACCTACAAGATAGGGTTTTTGGGGTTTTTTCTATGATCTTTAATCCCCAAGTCAAGTGATATCAACAAATAGTAGGGAAAGGACACCCATTTCTTATGCCGAAAATGATTAAGCAAAAGGAAATGGTAAGTGTGAATCACCATATACCTGCCATCCAAGGTGACATACCTCATAATTTCTTCCACAACATCATGCCACCATGCTTTCAAGGAACTCCTCTAATACCCACCACTCTTCATCAGCTTCAAATCATCAGCCTCATTACTTTTAAAGAAAATAGACATCACAACCTACAATTTTTTTTTGTCTTTGAACACCTTCATACCCTGAATAGTCAAACCTATATATTGGGCTATGAATTATTATTCAACCACAATGACCCTACCACCCAAATTCATGGATTTCTCATTCCACCCTTCAGCAATGAAATTGGTAACCTAAGGACTATTGCCATGTAGTCTCTCCATAAATGGAGTTAATCCACCCTTCTCTAAAATCTCCCACACCTCCTTCCTCTGTTTAGTAGTAACACAGGATCTAGGTTGGGCATGGTATCTATCCCTACCCATCACAAAATTTGTAACAAATAGAGGCCAAGCATACAACAAAAGCTCAGGAAAATAAAACAAACACCACCCAGAATAGGATTCCTAGTAGAAGACTCTAGAAACTAAGCCAAGTAACACCCACAATCCATGCAAGGCCAGCCATAGGATAGAAATGCCATAATGAATTTGAACTCTATGCCTGGTCAATGTTGTCCCTAAAAATCATAACTTTAACATCCCCATTCATGACATTCAACCACGTGAGTAAGGACAAGCACCCCTTAATGTAAAATAAGATCGACATTACATTAGCATTCATTATTAATTATAGTCATTTCCTCAAAAGGAATATGACAATTCAAATCTCACTCCTTGCTATCTCTAACACTAAAGTTTGCAAAGAAATCAGCTAACATATTTCCCTCTCTCAAAATGTGGGAGATATAAACATTATCAAAGGAATTGATAATTTCAATAGAGTCTCTGACCATGGACTCAATAGTCCAAGATGGAGGTGAGGCATTCTTCAAATTATTAATAATGTTTAGAGAGTCACCCTCTAGCCATGCCTTCCTATACCCTTTGCTTTGACCCAACTTGAGTCCATGATAGGCTGCAACCATTGAGTTTAATATTTTTGTTTCAAATGTTAGATTGCATTTTGGATTTGATTTGCTATTTTTAGTTTTTCTCCCAAAAAAAAATTTTGACCTTGACCCCCATCCTTCAAGCATGAGGAAATCTAAAGATTCTCACATTAAGTTGATTCACCTAAGGTTTGTTAGTCAATTCTTTGTGGGGATCTCATTTCCTAATGAAATATTGAGAAGTAGGTTCATTATAACCCTTTTGATATCAAACTTTGACCCCCAACCTATTTTTCTTTGTTTCATTTTGGTGAACCCAACTTTTGAGCATCATAACTTGCTAATTTTGGAGTCCATTTTCAACCCTAGATCTAGGTTTTGCATTCATTTGCATTGCATTGAATTGATTTGTATATTGTTTAGGGTATTTTTCTTGCATTGATTTGTATCTCATTGAGGGTTTTAGGTTTTCATTTTTGCATTCTTTTTCTTTTTGTGAAGGCTAAAAGCTGATAAATATATTAATATATAATAAAATTTACACAATAAGCTTTACAATGGTTCTTGACAACCAAGATTGTTGGTATATTTACTTGTTGCAATCAAAATTGATAAAAACCCCTTATATGATCTATACTGCCACTAACTATGAGTATCTACAATAACCCTAAATAAGAACATTGACTATAAACATTTACAACATAGTTTAGGTCTTGTATCATATGGAACACCCGATTGGCCAATCCTCGATGGTTTTTAGCGTCAAAGTCTTTGTTTCATATAAAAGGGCCCCATCCTTTGTATTATTAGAAAGTAGCCTTAGTCATATTTTGAGCCTATAATATCTTGTGGGATCTAAACCTAATTATAAATTGATTCCTTGATCACCCGAGAGTCCAACCTATGATACTATTCAATCCTTTGGAGTTCATCAAAAGGGGGTCCTCACAAGCCCATAATATTGGCCAACATTGACAAATCCTTAGAGATGTAGGCTTAAATTCCAATATCACCGACCTCACAAAGGCATATCACGTGATAGGACCTATTGAGTTTGGTACCATATGAACAATATGGTGTGTACACTTGATGTGTTGATATCAATGACCTCACAAAGGCTTATCGAGTGATAGGACCTATCAGGTCCAGCACCATATGAACAATATGTTATGTACACTCAATGTGTCAACAACCAAAAGCCCAACATTCCATATAGTTGTGTACACCTGATGTGCAGATATCACCGACCTCACAAAGCCTTATCGAGCGATAGGACCAATTGGGTCTAGTGCCATATGAACAATATGATGTGTACACCCGATGCACCAACAACCAAAATCCCAATATGTATGAGGGACTAGAGGAACAAAGGCATGACGAGCAACCACTATTTGAAAAAAATATTTTTCACCCAAAGACTTGATATCATGCTCATGGTTTCCAATCTCAGAGTATATTTTCTAAGCTTTCTCAATCTATAATTTCTTGTAGATTAGGAAAATATTTTAGATCATCATTATTTTCCATTATTGTTACCTCTATTTTCTAACATCCCATATTTGCTAAGTAATCAACTGGGTTGTTCCCCTCACGATATGTATGTGAAATCTCAAATAGTTCAAACTTATCCATAAAATCCCACACCTTTTCTAAAACATACCTTAGATTCCAGTTATGAAATTTTCTTTCCTTACACATGTTTACTATTACAAGTGAATTTCCTTCAATGTGAATCATATTGATTCAAAATTTGCTTGCTAACTACAAACCATAAAGAATAGCTAGTGACTTTTCCATATTATTCATACCTAGAGGAATATGAATTGATCTAGTTGCTTTCAATTTACCCCAAGAATCTCTAATGCAAGAACCTACCCCTGAAGAGCCTAGATTTCCTCTAGATGTCCCATTAAAATTAAGCTTGAAAAAACCTATCAGTGATGGGTGCCATTTGATTAGGTTTCTATTCACTTTCAATTTGGAAGGCACTTTCATACTCCCTTTGAAAGGTAGAATAATACCTTGCTAACCCTTAAGTATGCTTTGATATCATGAGGTAAACTAAGAACTAACATTCTTTTGATCTTGTACATATGCATTGACTGCTTTTGCAACTGATTTTTCAATTGTTGCATGGACAAATTGGTTTGGTGCTGAAACTTTTATAAATATGTGTTTATTTTGTTCCCCCCAAATGGATCATATGACAATAGCTAGAATTAGATGCCAAATACATGAGAAAAGTTAAGTATTATATAGCACTAGCCATGAAGAAAAGCGGTCCCATACTAAGTTTGGAAATGGAGTATGAAAACTCATCTTTTGCAAAACAAATTCCCAACAACTTTGAGTGAATGAACATTGCAGAAATAGATGATCAAGATTTTATAAACACTTACCACACAAAATATAATTAAATGGGTCTGATATACCTAATTTTACCAGATGATCACTTGTGAGTACTCTTTTCCTCGGCACAATCCATGCAAAACTCCCTACCTTTCATAACACCATATTACTCCAACAAAATGAATATGCTCTTTGAGACTGTAAATGGTTATCCTTGTTAAGGATTTCCTTGTAACCCAATTTGGCTGAGTAATTTCAATCTTTTGAAAGAGCCCAAATAATACGATCCACTTTTGTTGATAAGACGATTGTTCTTGCTACCAAAACCTGATGAAGACAACTCCTTTGTTCATTAAATAACTGAGAGTTTGAAAAATCTTTCCATATTACTTTTCCTAAAGAGATCTCTACTACACATACATAATCAAATAATTTGGAACCCCATAAAGAAGAAAGAATTGGAATGACTACTTGAAGGACTTGACAGTTTCTCAATGGTGGATTTCCATTCCAAGAGTCATCCCAAAAATTCACTACTTCCCCATTATTGACCTCCCAAGAAACATAATTTGTGATTACTTTTCTACAAGATAAATTAAAGTTCCACATAGCAAATCATGCAAGTGGGTTAGAGACTATGATAATTCTTGAAGGTTCTTGATTGTTGAGATACTTTTCCTACATAAGTGGGCACCATTTGGAATCAAGCATACTATACATCTGCCAAACCAATTTCCCTCCAAGGCTATATTATGCTTTGAGATATCATGTAGAGCTATTCTACCTTTGTATTTCGTCGATGACATAGAATCCAAAGAGATTAAATAAATTTTTTTAACATCATTCATGTTTTTTTTCCATAAAAATCCTCTGATCACTTTCTCTATTTGATCAATTATTGATCTAGGTTCCTTGAGGACTAAGATAAAATAATTGGGGATTGCTGACAATATAGATTTTATTAAAAGAATCTGCCCTGATAAAGACAACCAATGGGCTTTCCAAGCACATAATTTCAGCTTAATTATTTCAATAACATTATCCCAAAAGTATGGTTTATTAGCACCCATAAAGAAAGCAATACCCAAATACTTACAAGGTACACTTGCCTCTTGAAAACGTAGCACTTGAATAATCTTTCTTTTTAATGTTGCTTTAGAGTTGAAGACATATACTTTTGATTTTTGAGCATTTATCTTTTGTCCTAACAACTCAGAGTATCTATCAAGAATAATTTTTATTTTCATGGCTTTATTAACATTAGCCCTTCCATATAGTAAAGTATCATCTACAAAAATATTGTGTGTAGCTGACAGACTAGTTTGTGGAATATGTATCCCTTGCCATAAACCCTAATTGTGCTTCTCTTTTATAGTCTTACTCAGAACTTCTTCCATAATTCTAAAAAGAAAAGGTGAAAGAGGATCACCTTGTCTTACACCTTGTGTGGCTCTAAAAACCACCGAAGGAGAACCATTAATTAATATAGAAAAGAGCACTCCTAATAAGCAAGATAAAGTCCATTTACACCACTTGACTGATAACCCAAACTTGGTCAAAACTTTCACAAGGAAACTCCAATCAACCCTATCATATGATTTCATCATGTCTAACTTTATAATAAATGATGGAAGATGATTAGTTTTAATAGAGTGAAGAACCTCATGTGCTACCAGAGCCCCTTATACTATTTATCTACCTAACACAAAGCCACCTTGCTCTTCCAAAATGATTTTTAAAATTAAATGTTTGTAGCCTTTGATAAATTGCCTTGGTGAAAAATTTATAAATTGTGTTACATAGAGAAATCAGCTTGAATTCAACAAAAATTTTAGCTCTTTTGTCTTTGGAAATAGAGCAATATTTGTAACATTAAAGTGCTTGAGGATCTTTCCCAACTTCCTTGATTCCTCCAAGGCTATAAGCAAGTCAAAACCCACAACATCCCAGAATTTTTGAAAAAATAATGCAATGAAACCATCAGGGCCTGGGGCCTTGTCTAGACCAAGAGAAAATCCCACCTTTCTCAATTCTTCCAATGAAAAAGGCTTCATTAGTTCAGCATTGTCTACTCAGGAGATAAGGGTCAGTATTGCTTCCAACAACTCCTAATCATATTTCCTTTGTTGTGAAGAGTCGAGTTTAATAGGAGTGAGAAAAATATTTAAAAACTTTACACCTTCTTCTTGGATCAAATTTGCACTTGTCAATTGTTTACCTATTTCTATCTCTTAAATTGAGAAGGTGGTTTGTGTTGCTCTTTTTTTGTGTGATGATGCATGAAATTTTTTTGTATTACAATCTCCTCTCAACCATAATTCTCTTGACTTCTACCACCAATAAATTTCCACTCTTTTCCCCAGTTATTCCCAAATTAATTGTAGATTTTTTTGTTTTACATATGTAATTGGAATCCATTATTTTGAATAATATGTCCATGGACTTCTTCCATTTGTTTTGCTACTATCTCTTTTTGCTCAAATTTTTTGTTAAAGACTTGCAAATTCTAATTTTTAATCTTCCCCTTGATGAGTTGCAATTTCTTAAATAACTAAAACATTTTGGTGCCCCTATAATGTGGTGCACTCACCCACCATTATCTGAGCAAGAGCAAGAACAATGGATGCCTAAACTGCATGTTCTCAAATTTGAAGGAGGGCTTGTGCTAAGGGGGAATATTCTTTATCAATAAGGGGATAGCATAATGATCTAAACATACAAATGGAAAAAATTATGAGGATAGGAGAAAAGGTTCAAGAACCCAATTCGGTGAAATCAAGAATATATCTAACCAAACAACTATTTGTGAAAAATCTCTTCCCCCATTCATCCAAGTGAAACTTCCTTTTTCTAGTAGCACATTCCTTAAAGAATTATCCACAATAAAAATTCTTAGTCATTTTGCATAGTGTTTACATACCATTGCATGATCAGTTATTTACATCAAAAAATTGAATCAAAATTGTATCTCAAATTAAGTCTTCTTGCTTGTCATTTAACATTATTTTGCACTTGCATTTAGACCTGATTTCCCATAAATCTGAAACTTTAACCTCCAATTAGAAACCAGAATCTAAAAAACCATAGAAATCACCTCAGAAACTTGTAAATTGATTTTAAAAACCATGAAGTGAGACGTATTCGCCAGTCCCTGATCAAGGAATTTTTTGAATTTTTGAGCATCAAAAATACTATTTTTGCATTTTGTGTTTTTGTATTTAGTTTCATATTTCAATTTCTAGAATTTCTATTATCTAAAATTTTTCATATTAAGCTTAATTTGTCAAATTCAGTGCATTGTTTGAATTCAAATTTGCATCTAAAAGACATCATTTTTCAGGTTTTTATACATAACATAATCAAAAAATTATCTTGTTTTAAATCTGAAAATTATTTGTATTGCACTATAAATTGTAGAATGTTTGATTACATTTTACCTATTATCCATTTTGTGTGGACCTTGAGTTTTTGAAACTTGTATGAGCTTCACAACTTGGTTTCCTATTTCCAATACCATTGTGAGATGTATTTCGAGACTCAGGCCATCCTATGATAGATCACCTATCATGGATCTTTGGTTTTCTAACTCTTTCACTCAAAGTGTTGACACTAGTAAACCCACTATGGATCATCCCATTGATACTTCATTTTCCATGACTTCCCTACCCACAACCAATGTGACTGATATTAATTTTTAATGGTTTCTAATTTCCATCATGATAACCTTATAAGAATGGATGAAAGAGTTAGAGAGGCTGGAAAATTTTGTAAGTTATGAAGCCATCACTAATAATGTAGTCCCTATAATACAAAACATAAGAAAGTTGATTAAAAATGAGAAAGGAATGGAAATGGTACATAGCCTTGATCACATCATGCAACATCACATAATAAATAAAGAGAAGCATACTATAAACCATTTAGTCAACTTCATTGAAGTTCAACCTTGTAAGGTCCTAACCAAAATATTGTTTGGCATTGCTTTCTCACAACATGACATAATTAAACATACACCCGATAGTCCTCTTTACATAGCTAGAAGAAACAATGACAAGCCTACTAATGTGATATTAATTTATCAAGTAAAAGTACAAAGTTGTGTCACACTTTCAGCCAACTTATCAGGACAATTGAATTTAAGTATTTCTAACTAAAAATCAATTTTGGTCTAACATATGATCTAGTAAGATTCATTCTAGCTAATTTGTATATTTCCACAAAATTTCAAACTAAAATTGTTAGATAAAATCATATATAGCACCAGTTTGAAGCCAATTTATCGAAAAAATTAAATTATTTGAAAAACTTGATATTTTGACAACTCCTAGTCATGAAAATAACATTTTTAAAAAATATATAAAAATACCCTTTTGTAGATCTATAAGTGTAGTTTTCAAAAAATATATATATATAAATATTTTAATTATTACTTATATTTTATTTTTTATTTTTACTAAAAGTAGGTTATCAACATAAAAATATTAGGTTAATTACCATGCCAAGAAAAATACTAAAACGTATTTAAAAAAATGAAAAAATATGATGCACTAGATAAAAGAATCTATATCAAGATGGTATATTTTATTTTCTATTTTAAATAAATAATCAATATAAAAGTTGACATTGAATGGAAATAGCTATGTTTCAGTACACACACATTTTCATATTTATTTAAAAATATAAATTTATTAAAATTGAAAAAAAAATCCATGCAATAAAGTTTAAAGTTATAAATACACACAAAAATTTTGAATGAAAAATAATTAAATTTACTATATAAAGATTGTCATCCCATGTAACTTCATTTTTTAGCATTTTATCAGCAACAAAATTGTGGTGTAAATTTTTAAAAAACTATATTCAAATAAAGTTTTAATTTTTTCAAAAAAAAAAAAACATAAAATATACTAAAAAATACACATTTTTATTAGTTTACATAATTTCAAAATTTAAAACATATATGCCACTTTTTAGTGATTAAAGTTTAAAAGTTTGGTCAGTGTTGGTTGTTTCCTTTATAAAGTGTAACACAACTTTGTTCTTTTACCCAATCTCATTTGTGTAGAGAATGTGATCACTAAAGAATTTTTTTATGCATGAGTTTTATCAAGATACTTATAAAAAAATCAAAAGCATGGATGGGCATGTGTAGGATCATCATGGAAAAAAAAGGCCCTTAAGTGGTGATGAAAATTTTAAAAAATCAGAGTTAGGCAACTTGACGTAAAATTTTGAATAAGCTATCTATATTATTTCAAAAATATGTAAGAATAGAATCTCTAGAAAATTGAATGTAGTATCTAAACTACTAGGTTTTTTTTTTTTTAAATCTATTTGGTGAAAATTTGAAATTTCAATGCAATTGTACTTAAATTTTAAGGAAAAAATAAGAAGTAGGTGTCTGTCTGACCACCCTAACCACAATAAAATGATAATATTTTTTATATAAGTAGAGGACTCATGTCCTGATGTGATGCATATTTTTTTGTAATTTTTTTCCAAGTAAATAATTAATTATGATTTTTTTATTACAACTTTTAAAAATATAAAACATGTATGTGACCACCTTAACTTGGTCAAAACTTCATGAATTTTTTTTTTTTTTAATCCTATTGTATTTGTAGCATAGAATATGACGCATGTTTTAGATTCAAAAAATGTGATACCATTTGAAAGCTATAGATGTTTTTCAATCAGCCTATGAATTAAGACTTTACTTGTAATTCAAATAGAAAATGAATAATAACTTTTTAATAAATTCAAAGTAAAGTATAATTTATATTGGTGGAAAGTTGAGAATATCCTTTAAAAACCCTTTTCATTTCATCAATTTTGGGTAAAAAAAAAGTCATCAGCCACATACCCATTATATTGCCACTTTTTGGCCCATTGTGATCCTACACATACCCAAATCAAAATGCATAATAGTTTTATTTCCCTATGATATGTTCAATAACTCTTCTCTAAAAGTTAGTCTAAAAATATTGTCTCATTTTCTATCATCCATCATTAGACCAATTTCATGTGAAGTTAGGCTACCCATGGCTTCACTCCATGAAAGCTATCCCGTAAGTAGTGCATAAAAGCGGGTGATCCCATAATAGTGGTTTACAATTTTTGGCCAAATTGGACACTGAAATTATTAATTTTAACTAAATCTTCACATTCAGGCACCTATAGCGGCTAAACTGTGAGGAATTTGAAGATGGTGCAAACTAGAGTCTCATCAAATTTTGTCTATAGATTCTAAGAATATTTTTTTCAAAATTTTTGGAATCAAATTTCACTTCTTTTTCCATCTCCCACGAAAATTGATTTTTTTCAGAAAACAACATTTTTAAAAAGTGATGCACACCGTATAATGCATAACTTTTTTTCCATGAAGGATAAAATTATAATTCTTTCAAATTTAGATTTGTAACTCTAATATCTAGTGCTTTCACTTGGTTAGATAGTTTTTTATTGAATATTCTTTCCTTAATCAAGTTTCAAATTCAAACAAATTACAATTCAGACACATCGTGACTGTATAACGCGTAACTTTTTTTGTATATGTCAAAATTTAATTTAATTTTTTTGTTGGATCAAAGACTTCAATATCTAGTGCACTAATATTTTTCAATTTTTTTTTTTTGATAATTTTCTATTTTTCCACATGTGAAAAACAAAGAAATTCATTTTTTGATGAAAAACCTATGTTTAATAAAACTTAAAAAACAAATGCATAACAAAACCAAAACATATTAAAATTATATTCATTGGATAGCTTGTTCTGAGGAATACCATAATCATTTGAAATAAATTTTAAATGAATTCATTTGATCCCCAAAAGCTAAATCAAAAGTGATTTTTTATCAACATTTTGATAGGTGTAAAGGAGACGCATTTATAGGTATGGTTTAAAACTAGCGAGGTTCTATCCAAGGGGTTTTGATCTAAGGTGATTTGATCAAACCCTCTTCAATTGGAATCCTTAAAATGGATCTTTTTTAAGGCTTAAATCATTATATTTTCTAAAAATATGTGATTTCAGCTAAAATTCGTTCCTCTCAGGAATTGTAAACCACTATTATGATAGCACCCAAGCTTGAAGTTTCCATTTGCAATGAGATCTTTATTGTGCACCATACTAGCTTTAATTGTGTGTCTTCTCATGGGAATTTCTCATTAGATTTATTTTGGCCCGAACCTATGGAACTTATTAGGCCTCATGAGGACTTCTTTTTCAAATCTTATCAAAAATTTAAGGCAAAATGCATAGTAGAGTTATCCCTTAGCAATATGCATGAACCCACGATTGAGCCTCCTATCTGTGATGAAACCATGATTGAACCAAAAGCCCTTCCTAGTAACCAATATCAATTGATGATAAATCCTTCACTCATTTCCTATAAGAGACCACAAGATAACCAAATAAGTCTTGTTGTGCCTCCTAAAGTCAAACAAGTTTATAAAGCTAAAGAGAAAGTGGGGGTGATCCCACAATAGTGGTTTACAATTTTTGGCCAAACTAGACATTGAAATAAAAAAAATTAACTAAATCTTCACTTTCAGGCACCTATAGTAGCTAAATCATGAGGAATTTGAAAATGATACAAACTAGAGTTTCATGAAATTTTTTCTGTAGATTCTAAAAAAAAAAAATTCAAAATTTTTGGAATCAGATTGCACTTCTTTTCTCATCTCCCTCGAAAACTAGTTTTTTTTCATAAAACAACATTTTTAAAAAGTGACGCTCACGGTATAACACATAATTTTTTTCCATTAAGGATAAAATTATAATTCTTTCTAATTTAGATTTGTAACTCTTATATCTAGTGCTTCCACTTGGTTAAATAGTTTTTTATTAAATATTTTTCTTTAATCAAGTTTCAAAGTTAAACCAATTACAATTCAGACTGTATAATGCGTAACTTTTTTTCTTTGTATCAAAATTCAATTTTATTCTTTTTGGATCAAGTACTTAAATATCTGATGCACTCATATTTTTCTAAAAAAAAATTTGATAAGCTATTATTTTTCCACATGTGCAGAACAAAGAGCTTGATTTTCGATGAAAAACCTACATTCATAAGAAATAAAAAATAAATATAATAATTAAATTAAATTTATTTAAAATTATACTTTTTGGGAAGCTTATAATAAGGACTACATACTTATAAAAAATAAATTTTAAATGAATTCATTGGATCCCCCAAAAGGTAAATCAAGAGTTTTTTTTATCAGCATTTTGATAGGTGTAAAGGAGACTCTATTATAGGTATGGTTTAAAACTAGCAAGGTTCTATCCAAGGGGGTTTGATATAAGGTAGTTTGATCAAACCCTCTTCAATTGGAATGCTTTAAATGGAACTTTTTAAGGCTTAAATCATTATATTTTCTAAAAATATGTGCTTTCAGCAAAGCATCAGAGTCTCCTAGAAATTGTAATCCAACTTTGTGGGATCACCCATGGTTCATTTTTTTCCTCCCTTAAGTGAAGAAAAGAAACCTATGGTTGATAAACTCACTCCTCCAAAATCACAACTTGAAAACAAAAAGAAAAGAAACTCAAATTCTAGAGAGCATACGTATAGACGTCATGTTATTTCTCATTTGTTACAAGAAAAAGAAGAAAAGAACAACATAGAAAATCAAAATCCAAACTTAACTCAAGCAATGCATGATGATTCTCCACCTTCACTAAAATAAGAAAATCCTATATCTCGAACACAACAAGAACAAGCACCTTCCATGGATATTATCATTAGACCTCCTATTGTGATTATCTTGGATGATGACAATGAAATTGCAAAGATTGATGAGGAAGTGTACAATGAGTTGAATTTATTATTTTCCTCTTCTATGAGCTTAAATGATAAAAATCATGATGATCCTCCTACAAAGAGTGATTCACCATGTGTTGAACTTGGCGATTTTTCTAATTGCGCACTTGACATTGTCCCTTTGGCTAGTTTCCCACCTTCTGCATATGATGAACAAGATGGGAATGTAGATATCATACTATAGGTTGAATCGCAAGCGCCTTACTAGTTGTATCTTTATTTTCTTTTTCATGTTCTTTATGTGATGCATGTCCATAATGTGATCCCCCATATTGTTGTGTTTGATGTGTCTCCATTTTCATTCCTCTACTTGTATTTACATTATTCTATATGTCGTAAACCCTTATCTTTTCTTTTGTATTGTGTTTTCCTTTTGGGGATGATGCAAGGCATTGAGACATTTAGGTCTCTTCGATGTTGATCCAAAAAAAATTCTTTGTTTTTTCTCTTTACGTGCCATTCTTCAAGTTATTTTGGGAATGATGATGTTTTTGAGATCTATGATATCATTGTAGCAAAGAAATACACTGAACCTAAATCTGTGGATCTCTTATGTGTGATTTTAGAATTTTTATTTTAGGGGTAACCCTTTTCATGATGTATCTTTATTTGGAAACATATGCTTGACATAGGGCTTTCCAAGTAAGCTCACATGTCTTGTTTAGAATTTATCATTTGCTACTTTAAAGTAATTTCTCACAACATGGTGTTATCAATTTATTTAAAGTGTTCGCATACATTGGCATTATCATTTTGGAGATATTTGACCATATCTTATGTTTCATAGTGTGGTCTTCTTACTTCACGTAATTTGTTTTCTTCTTTGTGGTGTCATTAGGTTTGATTCCCTCCAAGAGTGTGACCTTTCTTGGCATACAACATTACTTTTAGTGGTGATGATACATGTTGCATTCCCTAAGTTGTGAATCTTCTATCCTAGACTTGTCCTCTCTTGGAGACAAATTAGGCACGATGTTCCCTAGGAGGAGACCTTATATGAACTAAGAAAAACCCCTTTAAACATGTCTTATCCTATTTTCATTTTGTTCATAAGTGTTTAGCATAATGAAACTTATTAACCTTGTGAACCTTGATGTTACAACCCTTTTCCATGGCCACCAAGCATAACAGACCTTTCTTTCCTATGGATCCTTGCTTATTCATGAGTGTTTAGCATAATGTAGCTTGCTAAGCCTTATGAAGCTTGAGGCTCATATTGTGTGGTGTCTTATTAAAGTTACCAATGGTATAAATTTGGTATGGTATGGGAGCTTAATAATATTCTCTCACTTTCCACCCTTGGGGGCTCACTTAGTGGACAACAAATTTTAATAGACCATGTGAGCATGCATTGTTGTTTGCATAATGGAAAATGAGTTCCACTTGTAAAAGTTCTTGGCTGAATTGATCCACATCGAGTTGGAAAATAGTTGAGGCTTGATCCATCCTTTTTATTTTGTTTTCTTTCTTTCTTTTAGTCTTTGACATTGTATGATTGAGTATCTTTTCATTGATAAATATATATGTTTAACATAGGCATCAGTCTTCTTGTACCTTTGTTGATTTTTCCATGAGATCTTAGATCTTGGGGGCTTAATCATCCTCCTTGATCTTTTCCATCTTATATTTCCAAAAATTGTACAATTATACCTCTCTTGATTGTCTACTTTAGTGTGAGTTTGATGTAGGTTCATCCTCTCACTAACGTGGGGACTAAATGTAGTGTAGAAAAATATATCCCTTTACATTTTCACACTTGTTTGGGCCTTCCTAATTAAAATGGACTTAATAATTCCTTAATTTAGTGTTGATAAATGTATCCCTTTACATTTTCACACTTTTTTGGGGCCCCTTAATCAAATTGGAATTAATTAGGAATTAATAAGCCCTTTTATTCATTTTCAAGCCTAATAAATTACATTTTATGAAGGGTAAACTCAACAATAATTAATGCCAATACATAACACTTTACCTTGAGTAGTGTGTTCCAAGAATAGGGACTTGAGAATCCTCCCTACACATTTGGACCTAAATTCAAATTATGTTTTTGGTGGTATTTTAACATCTTCAAATGCATATTTCAATGTCATCTTTTGATATTTGAATTTTGAGAAATTAAGGATACATACCTATACAAGGTTATTTAATCAAATCAACATCTAAGAACCTAACATTTTGATGAGAGAAAAAGTATATCAAAGTTGATGATCAAGAGCATTCAAGAGAAAATATATCAAAGATTTATTGCAGCAATCAAGATCTATTCACCATGTCCAAGTCTTCTTGTATAATGCATGTTTTTGGAGCTAACATTGTGATGCAGGTTTCAAGATCAACATTCAAAGCATTATTAAAGTGTCAAGATCCTCATCCATTTCATGTGAGTTTCAAACCTTCAAAGATCTCCATTCCATTATCAAGTTTTCTACAAGTGTTTGTGGAGTGATTTAGGTTGAAGAAGGATTGAAGACCTCTTGAAGTGAAAAATTGTCAAAGTTGTCAAAGTTGTCATCAAATTATAGAATCTAACCTATAGATCTAATTTCTAACTTTCTAAAAATGAAACCTAGACAGATCAAAAGCTATAGATCATCATCAGAGGCTCTTGAAAGTTGCAAAAAAAAACTAACAAAACACCCATTCACCCATGGATGAATGAGTCCTAGTTAGCCTTTAAAAACTACCTTTTGGTGATTAGTAGAAACCTTTCTACCCTTCTAAGATCTACAATTGGTTTTCTAGTTCTACTAATATTGAGTTTAATAATGATGTTTCAAGTGTTAGATTGCATTTTGGAGTTGATTTACTATTTTTAGTTTTTCTCCCAAAATTGTTGTTTAACCTTGACCCTCATCCTTGAAGCATAAGGAAGTCTAAAGATTCTCACATTTAGTTGATTTTCCTAAGAGTTGTTAGTCAATTATTTATGGGGATCTCATTTCCTAATGAAATATTGATAAATAGGTTCATTATGACCCCCTTGTTATCAAACTTTGACCCCAAATCAATTTTTATTTGCTTCAATACCAAAAAAATGGTTGCAAAGTACAAGGATTCATCCTCACACTCCCGTTAGGATGACCAAGAAGTTGTATCAGTCTTTGGCGAATCTAGAAAGAAAAAAATCATGGTGAACATGGTATCTATTCCCACAAATAAAAATTCTATAGGACAAAACAAAATATTTAATAATTTATCAAAATCTTATAATAATTTCTTACAAAAACTTTTAAAATATGGAATAATAGCTCTACTAGAGATTAGAATGTTTTCTAGGCCATATCCTCAATGGTACGATGCACATAAGTTCTACTAACACTATTGATTCTTAGGACATGACATTGCTCCAAGAGATGTGTTTGTCTATGTCACGTGATTTAGGACCACATTGGTAACGATACAATATGGCTCGATGGTAGGAAGTAGAATTCAAACAATCCTATAGAAAATCCCAATAGCCAATAAAGCTACACAAATCGATTCCCATCTCATTACTCTAATTTGGTCACTATATCTTCTTCTTCTTCTTACTTGACCCCATTCGAGTATGTGAACATAGTCCCATTTACTTGTATTCCTCCTTTAGATCATGTAAATGTTATTCCTGTTAATACATTCACTTCAAATAATCTACCTTTGAACAAGGAGCTCTCTCCATTATATAATCCTACTCATATCAATGATAATGTTGTAATAGGTGTCATGGTTGATCCTTCGAGTCACATGAATATCATTACAGAGGAGACCCTTTTCATAAATAATTTACATAAGGAGAAGTATGATGAATCATAGGTAACTGTCCACATGCATGATGTGTTTTCTATTGCTCTTATTGGCTCTATTTCTCTATTGGTCCTAGTACCTAACCTAAGTTCTTGGAAGTCCCATTTTTTGTGATTCTCGAGTTCAGCTTATTTAGAGTGAGGGTAGTCATTCCATGGATAGCCTCCATGAATGTAACCACCTTAGTAGTTGGCATAGTCATAGTAGGAGGGTTCAGAAAGAACAGTACAAACTGTACAGCTTAGAGTCAACATGACAAAACACAAGAAAATGATGTATAAACATGAAACTTTACTGAATTAGCAATCTTGTATGCAACATATGACTCATGGGTGAATATGTAGGAATCACAAGCCTATTATAAGGGCATTCAACAATACAACTAGACAAAGGCCTTATTACATTCCCTTGATGGGTTGATGGGAAAATATATCTATTGATCTAATTATAACTAAATGAACTATTCTCTAAATGATTACAAAATCTTATAAATATGCTTCTCAAGCTCCAACAAATGTTTGCATCAACCACAAGGGTCGATAACCCGATGAATGATCACATGTGAATATCGGCCTCAAAATATGAAAATATAGCTCCTCACGAAATGAAATAACTTGTGAATCTCCATGATAGGTCCCAATAAACCCAAGGTGATTGTAAGGTTCCCCATTAAGCTCAGCATAATCTAGAATAGGTATGGACTTAAGAAATGTAGAATTGGTCAGCCCTAATGCACTATCCATGAAATACAAGAAAATTTTGAGAGAAATTTTGGTAGAAAAATGGAAATGATATGAGATATGGATATATGACAGATGTCAATGTGTAGATTCTATATCTTTCTTCACAAGCTGAGAAACAATGATGCGATAAAATGAAAAATGAAATACTGAAATGGCTACTAAATGCAATGCAAGAAAAAAAATATTTTGGTTGGCATAGGATTGCTTTACAACTAGAGACGCTCCTAGATTAGTAGTCCAAAAATGTCTAAAGTTTCTCCATGAGGGTACTGTGCATACTATCCAGGATACTAAATATTAACCACTAGTATCATGTGTGGACTTCTCCCTCGACCACTTTTGGCCCAACTCAGTTGGATGGCTACCTCCTAGAGGGCCTCTTTATATAGAGCTTATTTTAGGTATAACACTTAGGGCTTGGTGTTGAAGGGTGGTTTTCCTCCATTTAGTCAAGCTATCTCTTTGAAGGCCTCCTTGTGTGTATAGTAGCATGCTTCATCCCCTACCCCTCTAAAGGGGAAATACAAGATTGATCTTGCCCTTGGGCCTTCCCCTTCTTCTTCTTTTGTTGCTTCTTCTTTTTCACCTTTTCTTTCTTCTACCTAGCCTTTGGTGGTATCTTCCATTCCTTCTACTATGCATGGCATAGGAAAAGGAAAAGCACACATGTTCTAGAAGGAAAATCCTCAAGGTTTTTAGCTTCTAGTTCTCCCCATGATTCCCTAAACCACCCTTTATGGCAAGAGAAAAAATTCTCATGGGGTTGTTCCTATTTTTTGGCTTGTGAGGATTCCACCTATTCCTCCACCTACCTCTAAGGGAGTGTAAGGAAAGGTGTTACACCATGAGTGTTAATAACTATTTACTATTACCTTGTTTGGTTAAAATGCTTTAATATATATGGATGTGTTTTACATGAATCTTGATGGAAATATGATGAATGAATGATTGATTCAATTTGATGTTTTATAATGATTTTGTAGATGAAATACATGATACATACGAATCTATTATTATTGGATAACTATTGTTATGATGTACTAATCTAAATACAGTGACAAGTTTGAACCCCCGAAAGAGAGGGGAAGTATCACTCAGGAGAAGAACTTGGTTTGGTAACCCTTAATGAGCGTAATTGAGCATACACACACTCACACCCTAGCTGGTCTATGATTCAAATCAATTCGAGTAAATAGTCAGTGATCTTCAGTTTTGGTTATGAATCTTTATATTGGTTTACGATCTTGTTCTATGAATGTTTTGGTTAGGGAATGTGATTAAGTTTTTATGTCATGTGTGTGAAAGTCCTTCCTTGTGTGATCATATTTATATCAATAAAGTATATACATAAAATGTATATATGTATATATGTATTTGTCTATGATAAACTCATACATATGTGTAAATGGGTCCCTGAGTATATGTAGGTAGACATATCTACTCATGCTCATCGACGGATTACCCATATGCATGGGAATATCGATTGGACAAATGTGACATGCATATATACATATATATATACACACACTTCATGTATATATGCCAATTGATGAAAATGAGAATGTATATACAAATAAGTAAGGATGTTAAAATAATGTTATATATACATAATGTATATATATTAATATATGTGTGTAGTCATGTATAAACATATATACTAATATGTGTATGTAAGTGTATATATATATATAGAATTACTTTAATATATATGTTTATATATTTATTTAGGTTTTTATTAGGGGTAACTAGGTTTTGATGGGACCCAAAACCTAGTACATAATCGTTTTGAAGGGAATTGTCAACCTAACAAAGAAAAGAATGTTGCAAAAAATATAAAACACTAACCATCAGCATCCCAACAACAACCTCAAAAAGAAAATCAGGACAACACAGGCTGCAACAAACAAATAAGAAAGGGCCCAAGACCCTTTAACAACCTCATTTCACCAGAAACCCTTAGATACACAAAGATCCTACCTACATCTGCTAGGCTTCAACAAACCAACCGCTCATAGATGACACCACAGAGCCAAGAAAGATAGCATGCTTAATGGTGTAAGACACCATCAAACCCCCAAGAAAAAATGCAAGAAACTCCAACAACCCCACCTCAATAGGGGAGTTGGAGAGCACAATGAACCACTATATATGATGCAGAGGGTATAGGACTTTTGAAGGAACACAAAGATTTCAAGGATTACAGTGATGCAATCTCTAACCCTCTTCTAGGCACCCTGATGGAGACAAGCCTCAAAGGTTCACTTGTGACTTAAAAACTTCCCTTATGGTTCCAAACCATTTGAACACTCTTAAAAGAATCAATCAAAATTGACTTGATTTTTTTCAAAGCCCCAAACCCCTGACTTAAACAAAAACCCAACTTTCCACCATGACTAGGCTTCTAGCCCAACTAGGCCTCTAGCGCCTTTTTTTTTACTTTTCTCTCAAATTTTCCAAAGGACTCCTCAATCTAATGACTGAATCAGATGTGGTTTATTATCCTCCACAACATGTCCAAACCCTGATGGCACTTGTTTTGGATCAAATCTACCAAAATATGTTGTTTCCCCAAATTTAAGGTCTAATTAGCCCTCTTTTTCAAAGAAGCCACTCTCTAAACTTATTCCCTGACCATGAAACTTTCAACAGTGTCTTAAAAAATTTTCAAACCAAGTATTTTAAGTGTCTTAGTCTTCTATGACACCATTAAGACCCTCAAACACAAAACCATCAATAAATGGCTCCAAAACTAGGGCTTTTTAGTTACCAACCTTCCAAACACTTACAAAACCTTTCCTCTAAATTTTCATCATTATATCAATATATGTAAACACCTTCAACTCAAAAACACACCCCTTATTAAGGTAGATCTCCTACTGCTATACCTTAGACTCCATTTTCATGGTCTTTCCACTGTCAAACTTCGATGTACACCCTAGAATTCCTCTTTCCTGCACATTAGCTTGTTAGATTTGTACTATACATGTTAGAAGATATCCATTTCATAGCTTACAACATTATTCCTTCATGAAATGGATCAAACATCCATAAAAACTCTCAAAACTAGTGGAAAATTTGTACTTTCTTGAGGACAGTCAGCAATATAACACAAGAAACTAATTCCCAACATTATTTAGGTCATTAAAAAGGTTAAATGCATGTAAATAAAAGTACTTAAACCATCCAAATGAGCATATATTTAATGGAAATCAATAGTTCATCAAAAGAACACAAGAAAATGCAAAAAACTAAAGTCTCTTGTTGATTTCCTATTTAGTCCGTACAAAAATTGTACCAGCCACCCAACCTCCATAAAAATGATTTCTCCAAGCTTATAGACTCATGCCACAGCTGCTCAAACCATTTGGATTTGTTTTGATTACATAATTATTGCCTAAATTCCTAAAACTCACTTTCTCGCCCAAAGTTGGATTTTGAAATTTTGAATTTTTGAATTTGCATTTTATTGACTTGCACTAACCAAAAACCATCTAATCTTTAATATCTAACCTTAATTGACTTAATCAAAGAATTATATGCCTACCTACACCCTTAGGACACTATTGGCCCACTTACAATGTTTTTTGGTCCTAGGGTCCTTATCAGGACCCTCAGGACTTTTGATTCCTCTAATACTTGTATCCATTTCAAAAGCCATTATAGGCTTCAAGATGTTAAAGTTGATTCTCTGAGGTGCTTGATAGGTCTGCATGATCCCTGCCTTCTCCTAATTCTTGAAGTGTTCCTTGAAGAGCTTGGGTTCCCTTGCACCAAGATACAAAGCCACTATTTGAACTAGGAAGCCAACTCTAAATCCACCTCAACAGGATGGAGCTCCCCTCGATTAGAGAGAATTTAATGACCATGAAGTCCATTATAGCCTAAAGAATCCAACACCCTTAACCTCCACTTCCATAGGAGAAGCATCCACCTCAATAGGATCAACAACTGAGGAAGCTACAGACAAACACCTCCCAACTCCACCTCCATAGGAGTTGAATCCATCTCCATAGGATCCAAGAAGAGGACCAGCATAGTAGTAGAACAAGTAGCCATACCACCCTTAGGAAAAACCTGGTGAGAGGAAAAAACCCACAAATAAAAATACTTAAAGGTAAACTAGTGAGCCTGAGGGGACTCAACATGCTAGGACATAGAGAGAAACTTAGAATACCACCTAGCCTATAGAAAAAAAGGAGAAGCCAAAGAGCCCAAATCATCCATGGACAACTCCATCAACAAAAACTCTTTTGAACCACTCTACTTCAGCACAAAGGAAACATAAACAATCTCTAGTTCTATGAATAACTGGGCCTTGAAAAAGGTCTTTGGAAACAACCCAGCCAAGAAATCATAAAAAGAGGACAAAAGATAAATAACCTCCAAAAAAACCACACAGAGGGTCAGCACAAGCCTAGAAAGAAAAGCCCCAAAAGCAAGCGAGGAAGGGATCAACACACTCCAGAAGAATAAAAGACAAAACTAGGAAATTAAGAAACACATTAGAAGCATCCCATCCCACTAAAAGTGCTCATACCTTGCACCAACAAAGGACCCAATGTCTAGCTAGAAAATGAAAGCCTCCATAGAAGCCCCAACACCACCAAACTAGCAAGAAGGAAGTCCCCAAGCAAGAGAGATTCCACAAGCAAACAAAGGCTACATGCCATGGGGGGATCCAAAGAGTAGAGCCAGGTGAGGGAGACTAGAAAACATAGAGAAGGGAAGGATTGCATAACCATGAAGCACACCATCTAACCCAACAAGGTATGAAAGAATGCAAACTCCTACCACAAAAAACCCCATCACAGTCCACCCACAAACCCCACCTAGCACAAAGAAAACCACCAAGAAACCTAGAGCCAAAGCAGGAAGAGGCTACAAGCCACAAGGGCATCCAAAGAGTAGAGCTAGGCAAGGAGGACCAAAAAATAGAAGAAGGCCCAAATAGAAGAAGGCTCTGCACTAGAAGAGGCACGTAGCAACAAAACCCCACATCCATGACTACAGGAACAAGAACACCCATGCCCTAGGCACAAGTAGGTAGCAAGGCACCAAACACAACCTCCTCCAACCACTTGGGCTCTAGAGACCCACCATCTGGGTCATAATCATCAGTACCTTCTCCATCAATGGATTCAAAACTTTCATCGCTATCCCTTGCTCTCACTTGTGTCTACTCTCTCATCACATCTTTACATATTTATTTAGTTGGTAATCATATATATATATATACATATATACATATTGAGAATGTAATATATATATACATATATATATTAATGATATATATATATATATAATATGCATATGTTATTGTTTGATTTATATAAAATGATTTGAATAAAAGAATAGTGCATGAAATAAGCGTTACTAAAGTATATATTAAATGTGCTTTGAATAAGTGAAAGTACAATATAGCACTATCATATGTAAATGTTGTGGCCAAGTTTTTAATATGTGCACATAAAGAAAACTTAGAATAATTCAATGAAGACTTATGAGCTGAACATGAAGATAGGAAAATAGTTTTTACATTGGAAAGATAATGAATGTAGATTTTAGTGAATGTAATAAGTCTTTGATTGCGCTATTTTATAGGTTGCTAAAACATGAATATGTTGTGCCAAATCTTAAGAATGTGAAGCAAATAAGGATTCTTAAACCTATGCCAAGTTCTAGAAAAGAAATATGATAACCATAAAACTTAGTCAAAGTATAGATGGCAGAAGTATAAGAGGGTAGTCTACTTGCAAACAAAGTAGGAAACCTAGTGAAAGGAATTGTTGTTCCTTGAATCAGTAAAAGATTCATGTTGTCTCATGAATTAAGTCAACTTAGCCATTGGAAATGTGAGGATTGTCATGTGTTGCAATCTGAAAGTTTAATTCAGCTAAGTTGTTGCATGTGCATAGGAAGCTAGAAGAATTGTTAGCTTGTTTGTAGCCTTTGGATGTACAAATATTAGTATATAGAGAGGTTATCTCTCTACAATTTTTACACTTTTAATCCTAATTACTTTTTCATTATTTTGTTGTATTTTTGGTGCAAGTGAGTTGAGAGCTTGAGATTTAGTGAGTTGCTTTGTTATTTTGCATTCGTATTTGTTGAGAGAATTGGTAAGAGGATAGAAGTGGGAATTGGGATGATTTTAGAGAAAGTGGGAAGCAATCTTGAGGAATTGAGCTAGGAAGGAAGATTTATCAATTGGAGCTTTTATACATGCATGTTGATCTCTATTTCTTTGTTATTTATATTGGAAAGGTTAATTATTTGTGTATGCCATGTTTGAAAAGGAATGATTTAAATTTGTGTTATGATGTTTGAATATGCTTGCATGTTTCTTGGTTGAATATTTTATTTTTGAAACCTTTCAATTTGGTTTATACTTATATAGATATATATATCCTATATTGGAAATTATATGATTGTTTTCTATTTATACTTTACATATATTTTCTATACTATACGTAATTTTGTCAATACTTTATGTATGTAGCAAGGAATAGAAGTTGATTTGAGTTACTTTAGTAGCAATTTCATTTTAAATATGAGTTATTAGTTGGTTATTCTATGGGTTAAAATAATCCATGGGAAAGGGGGTAACCTATGTATAGAGTATGAATGGTAAAAAAAAATCAAGCTACGAAGGTGGGTGAGCATGTGACCTCCACTCTAAACTTTGGGTGATGAATATTTTGGCCAAAGTGGTGTAAGAAGCCATTATTTACACTATTAGTTCACTATGATCTGGGCTTACATATTAGGTAGGAGTTTTCATACATGTAGATTTAAGCCACTATATGGTAGCTCTAGATATGTAGGAAACAACACCATGCTCAAAAAAGGCTAGGATTATGAGGTTACCAAACCAATCTCTTCGTAAAAGGGTAGGGACATCTTACCAGCTCGGTAGATGTGTGGGGGACCATGGTAAGTCTGAGGTTGGCAGAAAGGAACTTGCGTGATGCTTCTTCTCATGCAATTGGTGGGAAAGATTTGAGGAGGATATTTTGGACCATTTGTATTTCTATTTTAGTAAGCTCATTGAAGCTATGTATGTAATCTTGTATCCATCTCTATGGAAAATTTTAAACGTGAAATTTCATCTTGAAATTTTGTAATGTGAAATCGTTACATGAATTAATGAAATGATTATTTAACTATGCAATGGGAAAGTTTGAAACGTTTTGTTTCAAATGTCCATTAGTTATTCAAATGAAAATAGAATTTGTATTTCTCATAATGTTAGTACCATAAAATTTTCACTTGTGGGTAAAACATAGTAAAAATTACTAGGTAGAACAATGGGCATGTTACAAAAGGGGTCCACTATCGAGATGCCTATCTCTCTCTACCTTTATGCCTCCTCCTCCTACTCCTCAGGAGTCTAGCCTTCCACCAACAAGGGTTGTGTGTCTTGCTACTCCAATAGAGCAAGATCCCCCAACCTCTTCTCACGATGCATCCTCTAGTGCCCATAGCCACCGTAACTGACTTGCATGCAAGCGCAAGCACTAGAAAAATGCTTCGGCTAAGGAGCATGCTACCTCAAATAATATAGAAGAGGAGCCTTATTTCTCTTCTTCTACTCCTATTATGGTTTCTCCTATCTCTGATTCTTGTTCTACCTCAGCTCCCATCACCTTGGTCCTTCTTCCTGTTTCGTCGATAGAATGGATGAACCTCCCCCTAAAAGGGTGTAGGTGTTCATTGCTCCCTCTGTGGAGCTGCCTCTTCTTACCTATCTTCCTAATATTCCTCCCTTTTTGTAGCCCATAGACATGCCTTTCATAAATGTGGTGTCCTTCGTGGCTTCGTCTCCCTCTCCTAATTCTACTTTAGTTGTGAGGATTCAACCTCCTCTGTTGAAGTGTAATTCAGAGAGTGACCTCACTTTGAGTGATAGTCAAAAAATGTTGTCACAACCTCTTGAGTATTGTTTTACTTTAGTTTATGCCATCCTTGTGATAGAGGAAATGCCTAAATCCTCAAAGTTATTCACTGCCCCTCTTCTCAAGGATGAAACTAACTCTCGGGTGTCTTTTTGTCCTCCCATTCAATTTCTACATGCTACTCTTGAAAAATTGCATGTTCAATTTTTTTGGAGGACATTCTTACTTTATCCTGAATCTTTGCTAGGTCAATGATTTTAGTTTCATAGGAGTTCAATTACAAAGACCTCTAGGGGCCTTCTTGGACATAGCCCTTGTTGTAGGCGAGTTAGTTGGTGTCACTTTAGCTATCCCTCCCCTGTAGGATCATCTTTCCTCCCCATATAATGATCTAGATTGGGAGGAAGATGACCTAATGGTTGAGTCAAATTAGAGTAGCACCTTATTCATCTTTATATTAGATTTTTGTGATTATTTGTGCTCCCTCATGCTTTTCTATTTATCTTTGTGATCTCTCATGGAGTACCCTTGATACCCTTGTAGGTGGTTGGATACATGAGAGAAACTTTCTTCTACACTTATTCTATTTGTATCCTCATTCTTCTATATGTTGTAAATTTTGACTTTCACGCCAAGGACGATGTAAAGTGTTGGGACATTTATCCCTCTTCCATGTTGACTTGATTTTTATTTTTACTTTGATTCCAAATTCTCTCAATCTAATCATGGATCCTTTGAATTTGACCATTTAGTACTTTTCATGACCCTCTACAATAATACATTAACATATCATAATTTTAGTCATATTAACTTAACACACTCTTAGTGTTGCATATTAAGCATACATTAACATATCATAATTTTGGTCACCATATTAGACCATGAAGCATTGTGCTTTCCTCCCTTAAAGTTGTCCTTGCATTAGTAGCACCACATCTTCTTATTTACATAATAATCTTTCACATTTGCATTAGGAGCATGATAATTTCCCTCACTTTCATAGTTTATCCTTTACTACTATTGAAGGCATCATGATTAACCCCACATTATTTTTGAACTTCCTTATGCTATCCTACCCACTTAGGTGAGACTAGCTCTATACATGTACCTTCATAGTGACATCATTACACATATTTGTATCTTCATGTTTATTTATTGGCATGATTACACATTGATTATGATCCTACAATGGTTCAAATTTTAATTTACATTGGCATCATCATACATTTTATCTTTACAATTACAATAATGTTTCCATATATTATAACATACAAGGAATCATTACTTCCCCTTTATAATATTTAAACCTTATCACATTATATTTCCCATAGAGGACCTATACATTCACATAATATTTCATGCTTACATAATAATTTTTAAGCTCATGCAATTAATTTAAATCATAAGTAGCCAATTTATCACATTGAAGGGGATTTGAATTTCACCTTTCATATTTGGGGCATCATGTTTCCCCATTTTCATGTTAGAAGAATCACAACTTCCTTATTCACATATGAGAATTATTCTTGTAATAATATAAATTTCATACCCTACAAATTCTTTTTATCACCTTTTTCACTTATTTTAGTTATTCCAAGTTGTATGTGTTTTAACCTTCTTTTTTTATCTTTTTCAAACACTACATAGCCATTTGCATCATTGTTTAGCTATTATTCACTCATAGCATAGTATTTTTGATCATTTTGATCTCTAGATATCTTGTGTTTCATATTTTTTATTTTTTTAACCCTTATGTAACCATTATTCACTATTTTCTATGTGATGTCTATCCTCTCCCACCTAAAATTTAATTTTGATGTCTCCCTCTTCATATGTATTTAACCATTTATTTTATCTTTTTTTACTTATTTATTTCTCCTCATTGATTTAATTGATGTGAATCTACTTCCAACCACCATTGATTATCCTCATTCTTCTTCATTGAAGATTTGGGATCTCTAACATTAAATTACACCCCCAATCCCTTCAAAATTTATCCCCCTAATGGTGCCCCTTGGGGTTGCCTAGTCTCTATGAAGATCATTAACATTTTTTTTTGTATCTCATTAATTTCATCACATAACCTTTTCCCATGTTTATTCCTCAAATCCCTCATATAATCAATAAATTCACTCTTTCCTTTCCTATTGTTTCATATACATCTTTTTATGCTTGTATTCTATCAATACTTGATTTATTCTTTCTTTGGAGCTATTGGATTCTCGCAAGATCTTGGAATCATTAAAAAATTTAGGAATCCTTTTAGAGCTTTAGTCTAGCTCTCTTATTTCTATCTTCATCCCATTTTACCCTTTATAATGACCATTTATTTCCTCTCATTATAACTCATCTCGTCTCCATGGTATATCCTACAATGCCCCAAGTCGCATACCTAGGGAATTAGATAACCAATTTTTTTTGTTAAAGGACAACACCAATGATCAAGGTACAATACAATATCAAACCACACATACCAACAAGCACATCAGTGTTATGTCAAAAAAAAACTCAAGGACACTAACAAAAAGAAAAACCTCACCATTTCTACAAGGAAGGTGATACCAATAGAAGTTTTACCAATCATAAGATGAAACCATAACAATGAACCTACAAGAGAGGGAAAAACCATATAATGGAAATCATGTCCTATGACGGAACCTCAAAAATATTTCACATTTAATTTAGGATCTCTATCATTAGAAAACATAGGTAAGGTTATAGAGCTAGAGGAATAAGAAGGAAGATATATCATATATAATAAGATCACTATCAAAAGAGTGATTTTATAATATTCACTATAAAATGAATCTACTATATCATTTAGTAAATAATAAATAATATTGTCAAGTTCACATTCCTTATAATAAATATCATAATATTTAAAATAAAAGTGTGTAAGCTAGGAGGAGGAAGAAGGATGAGAAATAGAAAAAATAAAGAAGTGGAAATATGATCATTATAATATATAAGTTGTTAAAATGCTAGATGACCTCGAGAATATCAAGTAGAAATAATACTACATGAAAGGAAAGTAGAGTGCAAAAAATGCCTTCCTAGTACTAATCTTCAGGAGAGAGATACACAAAATCTTTCAAAACTTGCAATTGCAGAACATAAAGATGCACATACATGAATAAAAAAATAGAAAATAAAGAATGAATTCCATATTTTACGTGGGAAAACCCTCACGAGAAAAAAACCACACACCAAAGCAAAGATCTCTTGTATTACAATAAAATGTAAATTACATACAAGTTCAAAGCTATGCTCTTTCAGGTGTTTTTCAAGAATAAAATTAGAAGAAATACATTACATTCACCCTGATCTTCGACCACAATCCAATTCACTATCTAATGTACTATGGAATTCAATACAAGCTTCTCAAGCATTATCAAAAAACCAACATTCTAACTTCCATACTGAACTGAATAGTTATCATCTCTTTTGTGAAGTTATATCAGAATGTCGAAGAGACATGAAACCATTTCTCTTTGAATTCTCACTATCACCTCGATACATCTATTGTTCCTTTGGAGTGTCGAAGAGACACTGTATCTATGGTGCAGTGTTTTTACCCCATCTAAAATGCAAGAAATAAACTCAAGCAAGAGATAAAAAACCAAATACAACACTCAAGATTGGGCTAAAGATGAAACTCAAACTTAAAAATGAAAATAAAATCAATTTTACCTTGTTTGAGCTTGATGGAGTTGTTTTCCCTTATTGATGGCTTGATATGTGCTCCTAGATCAATTTCGGTAGCATAACAATTTTATATTTGCTTGATTTGGATGTAAGGATTTGGTTGTGGTGATCGTGTGAGAGATTGTGACTAAAAATGGATGAGAAAATGGAAAAGTGGCTAATTGTTAGTCATTTAGCAAGGGAGATAGGAATGGATGATGGAGATTGAAAGAGAGAGGAAGATCAAGGGTTAAGATCAAGAGTTGACCAAAGGAATTAAACAAATCCTTTTTAATGTTCATGGAAAGCATAAAAGGAATTTAATATGTTGGAAATATGCCTCAATAAATACAGGCTAAAACCTCTTTAGAAGTCAAGTCAGTGTGATAGCTCTAATGTCTGGCCAACTAGTAGATTGGTAGCATCATGTCTTGTACAAGTCTCTGAGACCTTGCAGAAGTCTTACCGACCGCTTTCACTTTGGAGTCTATTTCTGTGACATAAAGCAGTCGTTGTAACCTTTCACCGATTAAACATCTCTGGCCGAAAGGCCATTCAATCGGGCTTCGGGGAGACTCACAGGGACTTGTGGCTTTAGAGTGACTTCAACACTTGGTTAGAAGTCTTAGCGATTGATACATGTCTCACCAATAGTGTTTTATGTTGGAGCCTTCGAGGGGAGTCTTGGAGTTCGGTATGATTTCTCAGCAAAAAGTTAAAGTCACACCGACTGTGTTCATTCAGGATGACACAAAGGATCTCAAAGAGAATTCTTAGCGATTGGAGGATGTCTTGTTGATAGCCTATGGTTATCGGGGTAACTCAATGGTTTCGATAAGATGTCCCAGTGACATTGAAATGTCTCACCGACAGAGGCTCAAGTGTTAGTTATCGGGGTAACATAAAGGGTTTCGAAGAGATGTCTCAGCGAGGATGAAATGTCTCACCGATGGTGTTGATGTCTTCGATATAGCTCTTGGTGAATGGTGAACATCAGTGTAACCTAGATGTGTTCAATAAGATCTCTCGGCAAAAGACATATGTCTTGGCGACTGTTGATAGCTTCGGGGTGACAATAGAGATCTTGGAGAAACCTCCCAGCGAAGGTGTTAAGTCTTGACGACTAGTGTTTGAAGCTCGATATGACAAATGATTTCGGTATGACCTTTCGTGACTCAGCGTGAGGTCCTAGTGAGAGCGATACTCTTGCCAAATGGTAAATTCATATCTATAAGACTTTTGGATCTCGCTATGATCTCCTGGAAAAAGTGATAGGTCTCACCGACTGTTTGGTGCTTCGGGGTAACACAAGAAAACTCACGACTATGTGACTTTGAGGCTTCAGTATAACATCCTAGCGAAAGATATTTGTCTTGGCGACATGGAAAAAGTTGAGTGATAGTCTTCTGAACTCGATGTAACATCTTAGCGAAAAGGATAACTCTTGCCAATATCGATATGAAGGTTATGTGGCATCGGCGAGACAATGTTAGTGTCTCACCAAGATGCCAACTCAGTGTGTTTTCTTCTGACCATTTTGACCGTCCTATGTGGAGTATCGTGGACCAATAGGAGAAGCTGAATCTAAATAGTTGGAAGTCTATTCATTGTGATGGTTCTGTGAGGGAGCTCGACGGACATGAAACTACAAGGATTTACTCTATGATTGTTGATTGTGATTGGTTGGTTGAATTGACAGATGATTGTATGATCAATAGATGTTTTCTATTCTATAATGACTGTAATTTGAAGGTTCGTGTACAAGATTGTTCATGGTGAATGTTGTTGTAAATAGACACCAAAAAGATAAGTTTGATACTTGTATGTAATCCTTATTACTGTAATACAAAGTGATTTCTCTTGGTGTGGTGGGTTTTTCTCCAGTAAGGGTTTTCCCACATATATCTGGTATTCATATGTGATTGTCAATTCTCTATTTCTATTATCTGTCCCAAAATGCATCCTAATTAGACTGTAATTGTAAAATTTAAAAGTGTCTCTACATTCTTCCCTGAGGTTTGACGTTAGGAGAGTTGTTTCCGCATCTAGCTTTCCTTACAAGTGGTATCAGAGCCTGGCCAGTTGTGTTATCCTTGTGGGTGCATTGGGTTTTTTGAGTCAATTTTGTTTAGTGGGAGTCTTGTAGAGTTTGTTGTTTCTAATTACAAGTTGAGATGGCTAGCACATCTAGGAAGATAGAAATAGAGAAATTCAACAGCAGTAACTTTGAGTTATGGAAACTCAAGATGGAGGATCTTCTTGTTGATTGTGATCTATGGCTTGCAGTGTCTCAAACAAAACCCCAGACCATGAAGCAAGAGGATTGGGACCTGACAGATAGAAAGGAAAAAGGGATAATAAGGCTCTGTCTGGCAGACTCTGTTCTTCTGAATGTGCATGAAGAAAAGACTATAGCCTCTTTATGGACAAAACTAACATCTATTTATCAGAGGAAGTCCTTGGTGAATAAAATTTTTCTAAGGAAGAAGCTGTATAATTTGAGAATGCAGGAAGGAGGGTTTGTAGCTGATCATCTGAATACATTTAACATGTTGATTTCCCAATTGACATCTGTTGGTGTAAAAATTGAAGAAGAGGATCATTGTATGCTTCTGTTGTGTTCTTTTCCAAACTCATGGGATCATCTGATGATGGCTATTGGGAGTACAATATCGAAGCTCAAAGTGGATGATGTTGTTGCATCTTTGCTGCCAGAAGAGATGAGAAGGAAATCTTTTGAGATGGTGAAGGAAGCTCTTGTTGTCAGAGGAAGGTCAAAAGAGAAAGGCAAGAAGAAGGACAAGAAGTCAAAATCAAAATCAGAGGGGAGATCAAAGTCTCCTGGCAAGAAGTTAAAGGTGAAGTGCTGAAATTGTGGGCAACCTGGTCATCTTCGTAAGGACTACAAAGAGGAGAAAAAGAAGAAGAAGAAACACTCTTCCGATATTGATTCTTCTTAGGGTGATTCAGATGCCTTCATTGCTACTTTGGCTACACATGCATCAAATGATGTCTGGTTGATTGATTCAGGAGAATCTTTTCACATGACATCTCATAGAGACTGGTTCATAAAGTATGAAGAATATGATGGTGGAAAGGTGTACTTGTCAAGTGATTCTACTTTGAAAATTGTTGGTCGTGGAAGAGTCAAAATCCAATTTCCTGATGCAGAATAAAGGGAATTAATGATGTAATGCACATACTAGGTCTGGCTCAAAATCTATTGTTTTTCAGTAAGCTGAATGATATCAGAGTGCAAGTCTCATTCTCTAGAAATGGATACAATATGACTAGAGGTTCAATGGTGTTGGCTAGAGGTACTATAATTGGTACCTTGTACAAGTTGGATGCACATGTTGTTCAATGTAACAATGCCTCTAGAAAGTCACTTAAAGTTATTCAAGGAGGTAAAGAGGAAATTGTTCCTAATTATGTAAACTCTATGGAAGTAAAACTTCTAGTAGAGAAGACTATGCTTTGGCATCATAGGTTAGGCCACATAGGAGAAAAGGGTTTAAAAACCTTGAAGAATAAAAACTTGGTTGAGGGGCTTGATGATTGTAATCTTGAATTTGATTTCTGTGAACATTGTATATATGGAAAGCAGCACCGTGTTTCATTTTATGATAGTCCACACAAATCTTCTGGTTTGCTAGATTATATTCATTTGGATGTGTTTGGTCTTGTGAATGTTCCTTCTTTGTCTAAATTAAGATTCTATGTGTCGTTTATTGATGATTATTCAAGAAGAGCATTTGTATATTTTCTAAAAAGTAAACCAAAATTGTTCAGTCGGTTTAAGGAATTTAAGAATCTTGTAGAAAATCAGACTGGTAGAAAAATCAAATGCTTAAGGACTGATAATGGCGGTGAATTCTGTTCTGATGAATTTGAAAGATACTATAAAGACCATGGGATTAAAAGATACAAAACTACACCTTATACTCCACAGCAAAATGGAGTTTCAGAAAGGTTCAATAGGATAGTGATGGAGAGAGCACGAAGTATGCTTAGTGGTGCTAGCTTAGAGTAGAAGTTATGGGCTGAGGCTAATTCTACTACATGTTACTTGATTAATCGGTCTCCAAACTCTGCTCTTGTTAAAAAGACACCTTTGGAAGTGTGGTCTGGTAAGAAGCCCTCTCTTAGACATATTCAAGTCTTTGGCTATGAAGCATATGCATATGTTCTAGATGTGAAAAGATCTAAGTTAGAGAACAAGGCTGTCAAATGTATTTTTATTGGCTATAGTGCTAACATTAAAGGATACAAGCTTTGGAATCATGTTACAGAGAAGGTTGTATATAGCAAAAGTGTAATCTTTCATGAGCTGAAACCTTCCATCTTGGATCTACAATCAGAGAAAAATTCAAAAAACAATAAGGATGTAGCAGTAATTCCTCCTACTCTGCAGAAAGAGGAATTGAAAGTTCAAAATGTACCTAAAACTGAGGAGAGCTCAAGCAGTTATGAAAGTTCTGAAGAAGAAGAATCTCAGCCTCAGCCAGTGAGGAGGTCAACCCTTGAAAGAAAACAACCAGACAGGTATGGGTTCTCTTTGATTGATTCTACCTATGCCTATGCTTTGATTTCTAGCACTGATGAGCCTAGGACTCTAAAGGAGGCAATTAAAATGCCTGATTCAGATTCTTGGTTGGAAGCCATGGAAGAAGAGATGGCATCTTTAGAAAAGAATAAAACCTGGAGTTTGGTGCCCTTGCCTGAAGGTAGAAAACCTATGGGCTGCAAGTGGGTATTTAAGAAGAAGATTAGTCTAGATGGCAGTGTAGAAAAGTACAAGGCAAGACTGGTTGCAAAGGGTTATTCCCAGGTTCTAGGGAATTGATTATGGGGAGATTTTCTCTCCTGTAGCAAAGCTGACATCTATCAGATTTCTTTTGTCACTTACAGCAGAATATGACTTAGAGGTTGAACAAATGGATGTGAAGACAACATTTCTTCATGGTGATCTTGAAGAAGAAATATATATGTCCCAGCTTGAGCACTTCATCAAAAAAGGTAAAGAAAAACTAGTATGCAAATTAAAAAAGTCTTTGTATGGGTTAGAGCAATCACCTAGAATGTGGTACCAGAAATTTGATACTTTTGTATTGTCTTTGGGATTTGTGAGATCAAAATCAGATCACTGTGTATATTATAAAGCTGAAAGTGATCAAGTTCTTATTATTTCTCTCTATGTTGATGATATGTTGTTCATAGGAAATAGTAAGCTAATGATTTATGAAATTAAGTCTCAGTTGTCTGCTAAGTTCAAAATGAAGGATCTTGGAGCAGCAAGGTATATTCTAGGGATGGAGATAACTAGGGACAGGAAGAATAGAAAGCTTTGGCTCAGTCAGAGTAAGTATATCAGGACTATTCTTGAGAGATTCTGTATGAATGATTACAAACAGCTAGTTGTTCCAGTCTTGCAGGGAATGAAGCTATCTATTGAGGACTGTCCAAAATCTCCTACTAAGATGGAGGACATGACCAATGTACCCCATGCTAGTGCGGTTGGCAGTCTCATGTATGCAATGATCTGTACAAGGCCAGACATTGCTCAAGCAGTGGGAGCTCTTAGTCGGTTTATGGCTAATCCTGGAAGGACACATTGGGATGTTGTAAAGAGGGTTTTCAAATATTTGAAGGGTACTTTAGATTTTTCTTTGTGTTACCATGGGAACTTGGTTGAATCACATAGGACTCTCAATATTCGAGGATATGTGGATTCTGATTGGGCAGGGGACATTGACAGCAGGAGATCCACTAGTGGATACATTTTCATGATGAATGGTGGTGTAGTGAGTTGGATGAGCAAGTGACAAGTTGTAGTCACTTTATCCAATATGGAAGCTGAATACATGGTAGCTACTCATGCTTGTAAAGAAGTAGTATGGTTGAAATGTTTGTGTTCTAACATTGGTTTTGATGCAGGGGAGACAAGTATTTTTTGTGATAGTCAGAGTGCAATCTGTCTAGCAAAGAACCCTACTTTCCGTGCCAAGACGAAACATATTGATGTGTAGTATCACTTTGTACGAGATATGGTTGAGGATGGAAAGGTCAGTTTGGAAAAGGTTGATACTTTGCATAATGTTGCAGATGCATTGACGAAGCCAGTGAGCATAGACAAGTTTAGGTGGTGTGCCAGTTCAATGGGCTTTAGTGCCCATGTTTTTCAGTAAGTTTCAATTATGCTCTAGAGGTGCCTGTATGATCTTCGTCAAGTGGGAGATTGTTGGAAATATGCCTCAATCAATATAGGTTGAAACCTCTTTAGAAGTCAACTCGGTGTGATAGCTCTAATGTCTAGCCAACTAGTAGATTGGTAGCATCATGTCTTGTACAGGTCGCTGAGACCTTGCAGAAGTCTTACCGACCACTTTCACTTTAGAATCTATCGCTGCCACATAGAGCAGTCGTTGTAACCTTTCACCGAGTAAACACCTCTGGCCGACAGGCCATTCAATCAAGCTTCGGGGAGACTCATAGCGACTTGGGGCTTTAGAGTGACTTCAACACTCGGTGAGAAGTCTTAGTGAATGATACATGTCTCGCCAATAGTTTTTTATGTTGGAGCCTTCGGGGTAAGTCTTGGAGTTCGATATGATGTCCCCGTGAAGAGTTAAAGTCACATCGACCGCGTTCATTCAGGATGACACAAAGGATCTTGAAGAGAAGTCTTAGTGATTGGAGGATGTCTTATCGATAGCCTATGGCTATCAGGGTAACTCAATGATTTTGATAAGATGTCCCAGCGACATTGAAATGTCTCACCGACAGAGGCTCAAGTGTTAGTTATCAGGGTAACATAAAGGGTTTCGAAGAGATGTCTCAACGAGGATGAAATGTCTCACCGATGGTGTTGATGTCTTTGATATAGCTCTTGGCGAATGGTGAAAATCAGTGTAACCTAGATGTGTTTGATAAGATCTCTCGGCGAAAGACATATGTCTTGGCAACTGTTGATTGAATCGGGGTGACAATAGAGATCTTGGAGAAACCTCTTGGCCAAGGTGTTAAGTCTTGATGACTAGTGTTTGAAGCTCGATATGACAAATGATTTTAGTATGACCTTTAGTGACTCAGCGTGAGGTCCTAGCAAGAGCGATACTCTTTCCAAATGGTAAATTCATATCTATAATACTTTTGTATCTCACTGTGATCTCTTGGCGAAAGAGGTCTCACCGAATTTTTGGTGCTTCGGGGTAACACAACAAAACTCATGGCTATGTGACTTTGAGGTTTCGGTATAACGTCCTAGCGAAAGTGATATGTCTTGGCGACATGATGAAAGCTGAGTAATAGTCTTTTGAACTCAATGCAACATCTTGGCAAAAAGGATAACTCTTGCCGATATCAATACATTATGAAGGTTATGTGGCATCAGCGAGACACTGTTAGTGTCTCACTGAGATGCCAACTCAACATATTTTCTTCTGACCATTTTGACCGTCCTATGTGGAGTCTTGTGGACCAATAGGAGAAGCCAAATCTGAACAGTTGGAAGTCTGTTCGTTGTGACGGTTATGTGAGGGAGCTCGACGGACATGAAACTACAGGGATTTACTCTATGATTGCTGATTGTGATTGGTTGGTTAAATCAACGAATGATTGTATGATCAGTAGATGTTTTCTATTCTATAATGACTATAATTTGAAGGTTCCTATACAAGATTTTTCATGGTGAATGCTGCTATAAATAGACACCAGAAAGATAAGTCTGATACTTGTATGTAATCCTTATTACTGTAATACAAAGTGATTTCTCTTGGTGTGGTGGGTTTTTCTCCCATAAGGATTTTCCCACGTATATCTGGTGTTCATATGTGATTGTCAATTCTCTATTTTTGTTATCTATCTCAAAGTGCATCTTAATTGGACTGTAATTATAAAATTTAAAAGTTTCTCTGCATTCTTCCTTGAGGTTTGACGTTAGGAGAGTTGTTTCTGCATCTATCTTTCCTTACAAAGTGGCTAATTATTATCCATTTAGCAAGGGAGATAGGAATGGATGATGGATATTGAAAGAGAGAGGAAGATCAAGGGTTAAGATCAAGAGTTGACCAAAGGAATTAAAAAAATCCTTTTTAATGTTCATGAAAAGGATAAAAGGAATTTAATATTCCTTGGGAAAGAGAAAAGGAATTTAATATTCCTCGGGAAATGGGGGACGAATTAAAAATTGCTCAAAAGCACCTTGGGAAGTCAAAAGGGAATTAAAAAATTCCTTGGACGATGGGGAGAGTTGACCAAGGGGTTGATTAGGCTAGTTGATGAAGGATTAGAGGAAGCTTAGGTGGCTAATGAGTATTAGGAACCAACTTGCAAAAGTTGGAGGATGTGACACATCCTAATCATGGCTTAGAAATGTGCACATCCTTAATGATGGGATTAGGAGGTGGATTAGGATTAGGTGTAGATCATGGGGGATGAGAGATAAAGGGAATTAAATAAATGGATTATTTATTTAATTCCTTGGAGGAAAGGAATAAAGGGTAAAGTATTTAATTATTTAACAAAATACCTTGGGGATTTAGAGGACTTTAGGGGTATTAATTAAATAATAGCAATATTACTTAATTAATGTGAAAAATAGGATATTTAGATGAAAAAGGGATAATTTAACCAAATATAAGTGGTAAAATTTATGTATCTACATTTTTCCCCTCTTTGAGATGGTGTTACAAAGTATCATCATTTCAAAGAAGATTAAAAGATATCACCAATTAGAAGAAGATGGTTTGATTGGGAAAGATGCCCCAATCATCAAAGGAGTGACTAGTAAGAAAGATGATGGGATTGAAGATAAAGATTAGGGGTTGAGGATGCCCCCTTGAGAGGACATGTGGGTTCAAGAGAACACGGGAGTGCTCTCAAAATGGATGAGGTGATATGAGAGTATATGGGGAAGGTGATGCAAAATGATGGATAAAATATGGAATGGGAGGAGGAAGAGATAATGAAAGGAGAAGATGAGAAGTAAGCAAGCACAAATGGATTCAAGGAAAAATGTGATGTTGCCCCAGTCAAGTTATAAGCCAAAAGGGATTGATGATGGATGGATTGTTTTTGATGAGGGAAAAAGATATCCCAAAACCATGCAAAATGATAGGGAAGGATACATCCCAAAACATCAAAAGAGGATAGCGAAAGATACATCTTGATGATGACGATGATGGGAGTGTTGTTGATGAGGGAAGGATACATCCCAAAACAACACGAAGGATAATGAAAGATACATCCCACTGATGATGATAATGATGATGAGTGGATCAATGCTTGTAGCAAGGCTGGGAACAAGACCAAGGATGTGATTAGATGATTTGTGCAAGATTGAATGGATTAGGATTGGATGGAGATGTGAAATTATTGAAATTAATGGAGATGATGGAGGAACAAATGCTTGAATAAAAAAATTATATTATCCTAGGAAGAATATGGAAAAGTTCATGAAATGATGAGGATGCAAATAATGGAGGGAGGAAAACAAATAGGATAGATAGATGAGGAGAGTGATGAAGGATGAATGGATTAGAAAGATGGAGGGTGAGGGGATGGGGGGATTTGATAAAGGAAAATGATAGATGCGAGGATGGGAGATGGGGGATATGAAAAGAGAGTGATCAGATCAAGAAATTTAATTATTATGCATTATGTTGCCATGTACTGAGCACTAAATTTGAAATACCATGAGATACTATGCACTAGGGTATGAAAAACCAAGGTGACTTCATATCAAATGCATGGGACTGACACAACAAACAAAAGGTGAGTCCAACATCCCAAAGTCATGGGGGATTTGGTAGGGCCAATGTTGGAAAACCACAAACACAAGGGACGCCCCTGCATAACACAAGACCAAAAGGATCTTGATGGGAACTACGTAGGTCAACCAAGAAGACAAGATCACATAAAAAAATCAAGATATACCCCTATGTTTACCTATCAAAGTGCACCATGATACAATGGATCATAGTGACCCTAACAAAGTATCATAGGAAGTTCAAATGATAAAAGAAATGCACGAGCACCAAAAGGTTACAACAAATTCCAAATGTCCTTTTCCATAGGATCAATAGATGGATGGGATTAATGCAATCTAATTTAGGAAGGATACATCCTATTAAGAACAAAATATGGAGGATATATTAGATGATTGATATGACTCGGGATATTCTAAACTGATTGGACCTCATGATACGAGTGGATTTTGTTTGTCAGGAACCAGTTGGATATAGACATACTTAATGAAATGACATAGAACCAAGACACACCCTAAAGACAAACCTATGGTCTTAGGGGCTCATCAATTGATGGTCTTGCCTATGTGAAAGTGTAGAGACCTTGTAGTTCAATAAAATGACTAACAACTGACCGTGGATAAAAGCGGAAAGAGGACAATGGAGACTTCAATTGGGGAAAAACACTGGATAGAAAAATGCCTCAGGGGTTGATTAAATGATCAACCTTGCCTAGGTGAAAGTGTAGAGGTAACATAGTTCAACAAAAAGACCAACGATAGAAAATGGATAAGGGATGATGAGATGACCATGAAAAATGGATAAAATGATGGAACTGATATGATGACACAAGAATGACCTTGTAGATAGGATGGTGGTGGTATGAATAAGATGTGGATTGCAAGAAGCTCATAAATGGGAACTGGGAGGTGGATACAGTGAATAGATAAGTGATGAAAAGTGATAGGATATAGGGAAGATCTTTGAAAGAGATGGGATTGAGGTTGATGAGAAAGATGGAATTGGGTTACATAAGGGGGTAGGTTATAGCTAGATACCAATGACAAGGGATTATGAGATGGGATGAGGATAGAGATGAATGGATAGGGAGATAAGGATGGGGGATGGAAGGGATGCTATGATGGAAGGATAGGGAGATGAAAAGGATTTTTTGGATGGATTGAAATAAGGATGGGAAGATGGAAGGGATTATTTGGATAGGTAGGGAGATACGGATGGGGAGATGGAAGGGATTTTTGGATGGGTGTATGGGAGGATACTGGATGGGGAAGATGGAAGGAATGACATGATTGATGAATGTTGTCTCCAAGGACTATGTCACAAAGAAGGAGATGTACCCCTCCAGATATGTCATGTATGATGAGACAAGAGGGATGGAAAACAAAAGGATGGGAAAATGAGGGAATGAGATGGATATGGATAGGATGCATACGTAAGGAATGGAGATTGATGGTAGTATGATGGGCAGACAAGGAAGGTAGATCGAGAGGATAAGGGATAGGATAGTCTATGGATGAGGGGGATGTATGCCAAGAGGTGTCCAAAGTATGTATATATGTTTTCCCCTATCTCTATCAAGATCACAAGGAGGATGGACCAATTGGGATAAATAGGATATGATAGGTAGGATAGGTGTGTAGGTTGGATGGAGGTGATGCAAGAAGGGGATGAAGTTTCCCCCAAGTATGGAAGTAAACTAGATGGGGAATTTTCACATGGATCCTATTTTCTAGGTTCTCATCATGGTACTTATCCAAGGCACTTGTTTGCCAAGGTTTCACCATTGGAAAAATTACTTCTCTTTCCTATTTTTGGATTTTTTGTGACCTTTTTGACTTTTTTGACTTTTAGATTTTTGGATAGTATGTGGATGGAGATGCATAAGGATAGGGATGTGGATAAGTGGATAGATGGACTCAAGCATCAAGTTCCATATGGGGTAATAAGAAACCAAGTGTGAAATGGCTATTGGATGTTGGTACAACCTTATTAGGATGGATGGATTGTGCATGGGAATGGATTAGAAGGATTTGATGTGGGAGATATGCGAGATAATGTATGGGATATTCGAAAGTGTATGGATGGAATGATAGGGTGGATGTGTGATGGGGGAATGTTTTCAAGACCAACATTGGCACATATGGTGGTGGATGTGAAAGGATAGGAGGATTAATGGATGAAGAGTGTGGGAATAATCAAGGAGTTGGGATAGTAAATTTTGGGACATAAGGAACCAAAATAGATTTAGGAGATGGAGGATGTGAATCCTTAGTTTTTGGATTAGCAACTTCGGGTGTTATTATGGATTTTTCATTTGAATGAATTGCACCTTTTTTCTTTGGGATCCACATAGTTCTATTTTTTTATTTGGTGGGCCTTTGTGGCCTATGGGTTTGATTTGGATTTTGGATTTGATTTCTCTTTTCTTAAACATTTCTTTTTAAGGGGACATGAGGAGCTTTAGATTCATGTGGATGTTTAGATTTATGCATTTTACTTTGGCATACAAAGTGCTTTTAATAGCAATGGGATGGGTGCAAGGAGATGGATGATGTGGAGGAAACATGAATGGAGTGATGGGGGTAGGATTTTGAGGATGATATGTGGATGGAGGATGTGTAGGTACATGCCTTTGTTGATCTTGATTGGGGAACATGAGAGTGGGATGTTTATGATGGGTGATATGGATAGGTGATGGATGGATAAAAGGAATAGGACAAGAGGGAGGAGGTGATTTTGAGATATAAGGGATGAAAATGGACTTAGTACCTGGAGGATGTGTGATGGTGGATGGAGGGAAATAAGGACCCAAAATGGATTTGGAGGATAAAGGATGAATATGGATGGTTGTTTTGAGGTAATATGATGGAGGAGGGGGGATGGAAAGGAATGGTTTGGTGGAGTGATTGGAAGAGCCTATTATTCTCTTGGAAGAGGTTGATTGAGGATGTATGGAGGTTCTACCAAATTTTATGGATTGTGAGTCTTGAGATACATATCCAAGACCTTGTGCACATGGATTTTCTTTGGCATGGATAGGCTCTAAAATACCTTTCTCATGAAGGCATAAACCTTTTCCTTGATAGTTCATGATCTTGAGCATTTGATCTATGGTAGGATGCTTGTTACTTTGGAAGCATGATGTGAGTCCATTATTGGGTGAAGGAGGATGGGTGGTGTATATGCTTGGTTCCTCTTCTGCAATAAAACCACCATGGATGAATGTAATAGTACCAAGGGGATATAATCATGGTGTTGGGATGGTATGGTTAGGTGGCAATGGGGGATCATGAGATGGAATGGATGAGCTAGTATGATCTTGAGATGGAGTGGACGGGATGGCAAGATCTTGATGTGGAAGAGGGGATATGTTTGTATGCTTTGGATCAAGCCCTTGGCATGACTTGTCATGTGTGGGAGGAATGATGATGGAGTGTTGGAGGGACTCCTCAATTGGGGGAGATGGAAGGATGGAGGATTCATGAAATTCATGGGAATGGATTTCGGTAATACTAGTAGTGGAAGGAGTGGATTAGATTTGGGTGTCTTCAATGGATTGGCTGGATCTAGGAGTAGAAGCTCGGGATTCAATGGATTTAGTAGGTTTAATGGTCTCAATGGTTTGGGTGGTGCTAGGGGTGGTAATAGTAATGATAGGTGTGGGATGGATAAGGGTCTCATCACCAATGACCATGGATGATGGATTAGGATGGCATGGCTTTGGGACATCAAGATGTGGATTTGAGGATGTATTCTTTGTCAGGAGTCCTTGGATGACATTTGGAGTGAGATACTTGCATACTGTAGGCTTAGATGGTATGGTGGGAATAGATGAAGGATTATCAATGGGTGAAGGACTAGGATTATGGATTGGTGGATTATGATTAGATAGAGGAATGGGATTGGATGGAGGACTAAGGGTAGGTAGAGGATTAGGATTGGTGGGAGAATCAAGATTAGATGGAGGGTTAAGGTAGGAATATTGGGATGGTGGATTGGGATAGGACATGGATGGTGGATTGATGTTGGAGAAAGTGGATGGGGAATTAAGATAGGAATATTGAGATGGTGGATAAAGTGGGAATATGTGGATGTTGGATTAGAATAGGAGGATGGGGATGTCTAGGATTATAATGGGAAGATTGGGATGATGGGTTAACGTGGGAATATTGGGACAGTGGATTAAGATAAGAATATTTGGATGTTGGATTAGGATAGGAGGATGGGGATGTAGGATTAGAATGGGAAGATTGAGATGATGGAATAAGGTGGGAATATTGGGATAGTGGATTAAGATAAGAAGATGTGGATGTTGGATTAGGATGGGAAGATTGGGATGGTGGATTGAGGTAGGGGTATTGGGATAGAGGATTGGGATGAGAAGATGTGGATTTTGGATTTGGATGCAAAGATTGGGATGGTGGATTGAGGTAGGAGTATTGGGATAGAGGATTGGGATAAGAAGATGTGGATGTTGGATTATGATGGGAAGATTGGGATGGTGGATTGAGGTAGGAGTATTGGGATAGAGGATTGGGATAAGAATATATGGATGTTGGATAAGAGAAATATGTAGATGAAGGATATGATGAAGATGTGGATGGGGAAGATAATGGATATCCCTTGTCAAATGTAGCATAAGGATTTCTATTAGGTGTGGAAGAAGGCGTGATGGGATAGCTCAGAGGAGTGATTGGATTTTGGATGATGGTTGGGGAAAGCTTTCTAGTAATAATAGAATCAAGGGGATTTATATCATACTCATCCTGATCAACAAGACTTTCATTATCATCGTAAATGTAATTGGGTTCCCCTTGACTATTATTTTTGGTTGCATTTGTAAAGGATAAGGATTCATCACGTTGAATTGGATGGATATGGATTGAAAATATGGGAATAGATGATTAGAAGAACATGGAATAAGGGGAAATAAAATTTGTTTTGATATCAGAAGATATTGGATGTTGATGGGCTAAAGCTCATATTGGGATGTATATTAAGCTCAACTTCAGATTTTATTTAAGATCAGATTAGGATTGGATTGAAGCTCATATTAGGATGATTGAAGGATGTGATGGGATAAACTCTAAACCAAGCTTAGTGGTTTAACTAGACAACGTATGATGCTGATGACCAGATTGGATTGTGAAAAGGATGATTACAACACCGAATCTACCTCAAGATGGAAGTAGATTTATTGGGTCATGGATGATTACTAACTCAAGATGGATAACAATCCTAAGTAAGTGTGATTGATGATGATAAGGATAAAACACCTAACTCAACTTGGATAACAACCCCTAAAATGAATCCTAAGAGATTAGGATTGATGAACTGATGATGGATATGCAATATAGGGATGTCCTAAGATGAACTTATATGGTTTGACTAAGGATTCAATGCCTTTCAAAAAAATTAGATGGAATAAAATGACAATTACGGGAATATGGATGATGATAAAAAAAATTGATTGTGGCAAAGGACTCGAGAAATGATAGGCTTTCAATGACCAAAAGGATTAACTCTCTGGATTTTGTATGGGCAGTGTATATGCTTTTATGTAGCTCAAATTTTCTCATCCAGGTGACAATTTTTCCTCTCTTGGAACCACGGATTTGCCTTTATGCTAAGTGACTTCACCTATCTATGGGACTCAAGTTCACCTGTATCCAGGGATGCAAAAGAAATAGGCAGACTCGCAAGACAAATTCACCTATCTAGGTACAAGATCACCCAACTATTAGATAGGATAGCCTAAATCTTCTAGGCACCAAAAGGGAATGAGTAGACACAATTTGCAAAATCGCCTATCTGGGATATAGGATTGCCTATGTGGATTGACTATATAGAAGGGGTGTGCAGGATTACTCGAGAAAGAAGTTGAATCACCTATCTAGGAAGATGTATGGATGAGAGGATACGGACTCAGACCCAGTATTGCCTATGTGGAAAGCAATTTTTCCTATTCTAAGGGAGGTACAAATGGAGATGGTATAGACTAGACGTGGGATCACCCTTGCAGACAATAGGTTTTCCTATTTTAGGGGATGTATGGATAGAGGACTAAGAGATAGGGATGCAAAATCTCCTAAGAAGATGACAAGATCACATATTCAAGGAACATGAGGATGGGGGTGACACAAACCAAACACAGGATCACCCAAGTGGGCAATAAGATCACTTATTCTGATGGAATAAGTAGACTTGGATGACATGGATGGGACATAGGATCACCCAAGTGGGTAGCAAGATCATCTATTATGATAGAATAGGCAGACTCGATTAACACAGATGGGACAAAGGATCACCCAAGTGGACAACAAGATAGCCTATTATGATAGAACAGGCAGACTCAGATGACACAGATGGGACACAGGATTGCCCAAGTGGACAACAAGATTACCTATTCTAATGGAATAGGTAGGCTCGGATGACATGGATGGGATATAGGATCACCCAAGGAGAAGACAAAATTGCCTATTCTAAGGGAATATGTAGACTTGAAGGATACAAACCAGATGCAAACTCACCTAAGGGCTAGGAAGACTCACCTATTCCAAGAAATAGGAAGACACAGGGTCACCTAAGGAGGAAACCCATAGGTAAATTTTCCTCTGACAAAGATAAAATCACTTAATAGATGACCTAGATTGGACTCAAATGTAGAATTGGCCCTTTACAGGGCAGGATCACTTGTCCACAATGCAAGTTTTCCCCTATGAGAAGTGAACTTGCAACTAAGGGTAGAGACAGACTATGGAAAAGGACAAAAACATAGCAAACAAAAAGAAAAAGGCTGGACTAACTCAAACTGACAACAAACACTAGTATCGCACAAGAAAATAGTCTAGATAGCACAAACCTAGAATTAGTGATAAGGGCTTACAAACTATATGTAGGCCCACCACCTTGAGTAGGAAACCCAAGGTTAATACTCTATGATACCGAGGTCGTTCTCTAGATCACCTTTTCTTGCGAAGGTGGATAGTTAGCATTCTAGTGGCACAGGGTCATCAACAAATGCCACAAGCTCACCTTCACACTCTCTCTCAAGGACTATCATAGTCCACCATGAGGATTTCTATCTCAACCAAAGGGAGTACGTGGTGAGTAACTTCAAGGTATGGTGTGTAACCCCTACACTACACCAAGCCACAACTAAAACATGGGTCTCTATCTAGGCTATATAGGCTATTTCATGCATCCTCGATATACGCTAGGTACATGAAGCACAACTGTGAACACCAGCTTGTCACAAGTGTGGATCAGGAGCCCCAATGAGGTACTGGAAACTTGGACCAACATTACACATCTTATCTAGGTATCACCCTAGCTTTGACGCTTTGCTAAACATGAAGTGACTAGATTATGGTATAGCTTTAGCTCTCCCTCCTTTATATACCCCGCCGATAACACGTGGTTGGAATTGTCCCTTGAATTTGAGGTAATCCCGAAACTTAATTTCTTAATTTTTAGCTTTGATTTGGTTTTAGTTTCAGGTACTGATCCACTAACTCATCTATTTTTGAGTGTGTCTTTTTACTAATGATTTGTGCAATGATTGTCTCTCATTCGTCTAAGACTAGTGTTGAAAATTACTAATGCATTTTCTACAAGACGATTGGTCGAAGATCTTAGTTAGTTTTGTCTTTTTTTTTGCACTAATCTAGGTAGACGTAGATTAATTAAAGGGTCAATATACTTTGTTTGTTGTGCTTGGGAGTAAATTATTGACGTATCCAATCCCCTTGCACCTTTCGACAATACTAGGTGATAAGAAATCATAGTTTGCTCTAGTCTGAGTCCAGTTTACCCAAGAGGTGTTGGTGCATCTAAGCTCTCCCCTTGCGCTACGTGCGAGCCTAGGAACTAGCTGAAGGGTCTAGTATCTTTTTCCTTTAGCAGAACTTGCCTAGGATTTTATCACTTGAGGGATGATTACAACCATGTGTTACCGGCGGGGTATATAAAGGAGGGAGAGCTAAAGCTATACCACAATCTAGTCACTTCATGTTTAGCAAAGCATCAAAGCTAGGGTGATACCTAGATAAGATGTGAATTCACAGTCGCCTATTCTGGAAGATGGGTGAATTCGCTATCGCCTCTATAACTTGATCACTCTCACCTATTTCTCGGAGACCACTGCAAGTTTTCCTCTACTACAACCAACTTATCCCTTGGTTTCAAGTTCACCCCTTTTTACAAAAGGATGAATTATATTTTTCCTTCATTTTATGTAGATTCACTTATGTAACTAGCGAGTTCACCTACCAAGGTGGATTCACCCCTGCATGTAAAATCTGAACCTACAAAATATGAAAAAACAACAAATGTGAAAGTATAGACCCATGACGTGGGTCCCACTGGGTGTGCCAAAAATATGGTACAATATTTTTTCCCCATCTAAAATGACAGAAATAAATTCAGGCAAGAGATAAAAAACCAAAGACAATACTCAAGATTGGGCTAAAGATGAAACTCAAACTTTAAAATGAAAATAAAATCAATTTTACCTTGTTTGAGCTTGATGGATTTGTTTTCCCTCATTGATGGCTTGATATGTGTGCTCTTAGATCAATTTCAGCAGCATAACGGTTTTATCTTTGCTTGATTTGGATGCAATTTGGCTATGGTTGCAAGGATTTGGTTATGGTGATAATGTGAGAGATTGTGGCTAAGAATGGATGAGAAAATGGAAAAATGACTAATTGTTAGCCATTTAGCAAGGGAGATCATAGGAATGGATGGTGGAGATTGAAAGAGGGAGGAAGATCAAGGGTTGAGATCAAAAGTTGACTAAAAGAATTAAAAAAATTATTTTTAATGTGCATGGAAAGGATAAAAGGAATTTAATATTCCTTGGGAAAGAGAAAAGGAATTTAATATTCCTTAGGAGATGGAGGAGGAATTAAGAATTCCTCAAAAGAACCTTGGGAAGGCAAAAAGAATTAAAAATTCCTTGGGGGATGGGGAGAGTTGACCAAGGGGTTGAGTAGGCTAGTTGATGAAGGATTAGAGGAAGGTTAGGTGGCTAATGAGGATTAGGATCCAACTTGGAAAAGTTGGAGAATGTGACACATCCAAAACATGGATTAGGAATGTGCACATCCTTAATGATGGGATTAGGAGGTGGATTAGGATTAGATGTAGATTATGGGGGATGAGAGATAAAGGGAATTAAATAAATGAATTACTTATTTAATTCCTTAGTGGAAAGGAATAAAGGGCAAAGTATTTAATTATTTAACAAAATACCTTAGAGATTTAGAGGACTTTAGGGGTATTAATTAAATAATAGCAATATTACTTAATTAATGTGAAAAATAGGATATTTAGATGAAAAGGGGATAAATTTGACCAAATATTAGTGGCCAAATTTAGGGTCTATAGTATCAGCTTCTTCTAATATATGATGAAGTCTCACCGATGAAGTCCCATGGAAATGTTGATGAGACTAATCATGTCAACCCACCGACATCCACCTATCTTTTTGGTGAAGCGATCCTACCTTCCATTAGAATTATTAAGGGAAATCCTCAAGGTCTTAAGGATACCATATTGTCACTTTGATATAACTCCATCAAAATATTGAAGGGACCACATTTGAGGTCTCATCGATATCCTCTTGTCTCCTTGAAAAATCTCTTTCCGCCATTCATCTGAATATCAAAGAGACTCCCAAGTGACTCCCTCTAACATTGACCTATCCCTCTAATGTCCCTTCTCAAAATCCATCAAAATTTTGAAGGGACTACAAAACAGTTCCCTCCAACATTGTAATGTCAACTCGATGAATCTGAAGCCCAAAGCCTGAAGTGCTTATCAAGATGTTCAAGAGACTCACCACTAAGTGCTATTGACACATGCTTGTCAACTTGATGAAGCTAAAGCCTGAACTTTTGAAACCTTATTAGCATATCAAAGAGACTAGAAACTTAGTCCCATTGATATTCACTAGCTAGCCTGATGAACGTTTACTACCAACTGGTGAACTAGAAGTTGATGTCTTTTACACCAGTAAGTTTGAGGCACATTTTCTCAACATTATCCCACTTGACGAAGAACTTATTAGCTCCTTCCAATGCTTGAAGTCACTGAATATTTTAGGCCCCAAGGTCCATCGAACTGGTGCACCATTTGAACTTATTCATGCTCATAGGCTTCATCAACTCATTAGCAACATTCATAAGAGTAACAAATTTTTCTAGACTAACCTTTCCATCCTCCACCATATCATGAAAAAAGTGGTACTACATGCCAATATGTTTCATCTTGGCATGAAAGGTTAGAATTTTTTCCAAACAAATGGCACTCTAACTATCACAACAAATAACAATTTTCCTTGCATGAAAACCAACATTAGAACACAATATGCTAAGCCAAATGAATTCCATGCAAGCATGAGTTGTTGCCATGTACTCAACCTCAATAGTGGATAAAGCAACTATACCCTATCGCTCTCTCATCCAGCTAACTACACCACCAAATAACATGAAAACATATCCACTTGTGGATCTTTTGCTATCAATGTCCCCTACCCAATCAGAATCCACATATCCATGAATGCTAACTAAACTCTGAGATCTAGTAGAGTAACCATGATAAAAAAAGGTGTACTCAGAAGTACCCTTCAAATACCTGAAAACTATCTTCACAACATCCCAATGCGGCCTTCCTGGATTAGCCATAAATTGACTAAGCAATCCCACTGCTTGGAAAATTTCTAGCCACGTATAGACCATTGCAAACATTAAACTACCAACTGCACTTGCATAAGGCACCCTAGTCATGTCTTCCATCTCAGTATGATATTTTAGGAAACCTTCAACAAAAAGTTGCATTCCCTATAACACTAGAACAACTAAATTTTTGCAATCTGTCATATTAAACCTCTCTAGGACAAAATTAATATACTTGTTCTGACTAAGCCAAAGTTTTCTATTTCCCCTATCCCTTCTAATTTCCATCCCCAGAATATACCTAGTTCAACCTAGATCTTTCATCTCAAACTATGTTGACAATTGAGACTTCAATCCAAAAATCATACCCTTACTATTCCTAATGAACAACATATCATCTACATACAGGGCAATAATAAGATGACCATTTTCATATTTAAAGTAAACACAATGATCAGACTTTGATCTCACAAACCCCAAAGACAACACATAGGTATCAAAATTTTGGTACCACATTCTAGGCAATTGTATCAAACCATACAAAGTTTTCTTTAATTTGCAAACTAGGTTTTCCTTACCTTTTTCAATGAAGTACTTTGGTTGGGACATGTAAATCTCTTCCTTCAAATCATGATGAAGAAATTTTATCTTCACATCCATCTGCTCAATTTCTAAGTCATATAGAGTTGCAAGTGACAACAAAAATTTGACAGACGTTAGATTAGCTACAGGAGAAAATATTTCTCCATAATCAATCCCCTCCACCTAGGAATATCCTTTTGCAACCAACCTTACTTTATGCTTCTCAACACTACCATCCAAACCAATTTTTTTCTTGAACACCCATTTACACCAAACAAGATTTCATCCTTCAGGAAAAGGTACCAAATCCCATGTATCATTCTTCTTCAATGATGTTATTTCTTTGTTGATGGCTCCAACCAAGAATCTACATCAGACATACCCATAGCCTCTCTAACAGTCCTAGGCTCATCAATGCTAGCAATCAAAGCTTAGGTACAACTAGAATCTAACATAGAATATTCAAACCTTTTAGGTTTTTGCTTAGCACATGTAGACCTCTTCAGAAGCTAAGGTTGAGGTTCTTCATCTTGTTCAGAACTTTCAGAGCCTCCTCACTAATAGGTCCACTAGGAGTACATAGTTTTTCCTTATCTGGAGTAAGAGGAACTTCAACTACCTCATTTTCTACTTCTTTCACCTTTGGCTACATATCTAGAGTAGGTTTTAGCTCACGGAAGATCACACTTCTACTATATAGCACCTTCTCCATAACAGTTAGGTTCCAAAGCTTGTGCCCTTTCACACTGATGCCATAATCAATGAAGATACACTTTACTGTCTTGTTCTCCAATTTATATCTCTTTTCACTAGGAACATATGCATACGCCTCATAACCAAAGACTCTAGTGTGTCTCAACAAGGGCTTCTTACCATACCATACTTCCATAGGTGTCTTTTCCACGAGCACCAAAGTGGGAGATTTTTTAATCAAATAACATGTTGTAGCTACAACCTTAACCCAAAAATTTGGTTCTAGACCAACACTCCTCAACATACTTCTCTCCCTTTCCATTAGCATTATATTCATCCTTTCTACAACTCCATTTTGTTATGGAGTGTAAGGAGTTGGTTTATGCCTTTTAATTCCATGGTCCTTGCAAAAATTATTGAAATCTACTAAACAAAACTCACCACCATTATCCATCCTCAAACACTTAATATTTCTAGTAGTCTAATTTTCATCCAATGTTTTAAATTCCTTAAACTGACTAAAAACTTTAGTTTTTCTTCTGAGAAAATAAATAAATGTCCTTCTCAAATAATCATCTATGAAAAAAACAAAATATACATAGATTTTGAAAGTGAAGGAACATTAATTGGACCAAACACATTAGCATTAATATAATCTAGAATACTATAATATTTATGAGGACTAGAATAAAATGAAAAACAGTGTTGCTTTCCATTTATGCAATGTTCACAAAAAAGAACTCAAGATTACAATCATCAATCCCTTCAATCAAGCTTTTATTTTTCAAGTTTTTTAAGCTTTTTTCACCAATGTGTACAAACTTTTGATGCCACGACATTGTTTTCTCTATTGGGAGCTTCAGGAACCACACCTCCTTTCTCTACATGATCAGATTTACTTGACTTTGTAGAAGCACTATTACACTATACTACACATGCATCTAGCTTATACAGAGTGCCAATCTATGCACCATTAGCCAGCACCATAAAGCCTCTAGTCATTCTACAAACACCATTTGAGAAAGAGGCTTGCACACCAACATCATTAAGCTTACTTACAAAAACTAAATTTTGAGCTAGACCTGGTATATGCATCACATCATCGATTCTCTTCACTCTTCCATCAAGAAACTGAATTATGACTCTTCCACAACCAATAATCTCTAGGTGAGATCATCACCCAGATACACCCTTCCACCAACATACTTTTCATACTTTGAGAACCAACCTCTATGAGAGGTCATGTGAAAGGACGCACCTGATTCAATCAACCAAACATCTTTTGATGCCTAAATCACCAAGGCTGCTATGAAGGAATTTGTATTGCTCTGAGAAGATTCATTTTCAGAAGAACTATTTTTCTTTCTCTTCTTCTTCTCATTTTTACAATCTTTTCGGATGTGTCCAGCCTACCCACAATTCTAGCATTTCACCTTGGAATTTTTACCAAGAGACTTTGATCTCTCCTTTGACTTGGATTTAGACTTCTTGTCTTTCTTCTTTCCTTTCTCCTTTGATCTACCTTGAACAACAAGGGCCTCCTTCAAAATCTTAGAAGACTTCCTTCACATTTCCTCTAATAGTAGTGAAGAAACGACATCTTCCATCTTGAAAGTGGTTGTTGTATTCCCAATAGCCATTACTAGGTGATCCCATGTGTCAGGAAACAAACCTAATGGAAGCATGCAACGATCCTCGCCATCTATCTTCACACCAACAAACCACAACCAAGCAATGATCATGTTAAATGTATTCAAATGATCTGCAATAGGTGCTCCTTTCTCCATCTCCAAAGAATAGAACTTCTTCCTCATAAATAACTTATTTACTAGAGATTTCCCCTAATAAATGTCACCAAGCTTCTTCCACTAAATTTTCACTATCTTCTCTTCATGGACATTCAAGAGAAATGAATCAGCTAAGCACAGTCTGATTAGACCCTTGGATTTCTAGTCCATTGCATCCCAGTCATCCTACAAGGTTTATGATGATTTGTTAGAGACTACATCCCATAACTCTCGATCCATGAGAAAATCTTCCATTTTGAGTTTCCACAACTCAAAATTGCCATTGTTGAACTTCTCAATCTCCATTCTTCTAGATGTGTTCTCCATCTTAAATTTGCAATAAGTTATAAACTAAATTTCTCTACGAAACTCCCATTGAACAAGATTATCACAAAATACCCATCTTACCCACAAGGACAACAAAAATGGCCAAGATTTGATACAAACTGAGAGGAAAGAAAAGAGTAGAAAATGCCTTCCTAATACTAATCTTTAGGAGAGAGATACATAAAATCTTACAAAACTTGCAATTATAGAACATAAAGATACACATACATGAATAACATAATAGACAATAAAGAATGAATACCATATTTTGTGTGGGAAAACCCTCACAGGAAAAAACCCACACACCAAAGCAGAGATCTCTTGTATTATAGTAAAACATAAATTACATACAAGTTCAAAGCTCTGCTCTTCCAAGTGATTTTCTAGAATAAAATTAGTAGCATTACATTACATTCACCGTGATCTTCCACCACAATCCAATTCACTATCCAATTCGCTATGGCATTCTATACAAGCTTCTCAAGTGTTATCAGAAAAATAGACATTCCAACTTCCATACCAAATCGAACAGTTATCATCTCTTCTATGAAGTTCTATCAGAATGTCGAAGAGACATGAAACTATGTCTGTCTAAATTCTCACTGTCACCCTGATATGTCTATCATTCCATCAAAGTGTCAAAGAGACACTGTAGCAACTCCTTCCAATATGATGAAGTCTCACAGATGAAGTCTTATCAGAATGTTGATAAGACTAATCATGTCATCCCACCAACATCCACTTGTCTCTCTAATGAAGTGATCATACCTTCCATTGAAATGTCAAAGGGACAAGCCTCAAGGTCTCATCGATACCATACTGTCACTTCAATATAGCTCAATTGGAATATTGAAGGGACCACATTTTATGTCTCACTGATATCCTCCTATCTCCTCAAAAATCTCTTCCCACCATTCATCGATATGTCAAAGAGACTCCCAATTGACTCCCTTTGGCATTGACCTATCCGTCTGATTTCCCTTCTCATAGTCCATCAGAATGCCAAAGGGACCACAAAATAGCTCCCTTTGACATTGTAATAACAACCCAATGAATCCAAATTTTGAAGCCTAAATCACTTATCGGGATGTCAAGGACACTCGCACTAAGTCCTGTCGACATGTGCCCATCAACCCAATGAAGCTAAAGCTTGAACTTCCAAAACCTTATCAGCATGTCAAAGAGACTAGCAACTTAGTCCCCTCAACATTCACCTATTAGTCTGATGAAACCTTTACTACCAACCCATGAACCAAAATCTTATGCCTTTTACACCAGTAAGTTTGAGGCATCATTTTATCAATGCTACACACATATTCATATTCAAATAAAGCGTTATCTGAAACCTTAAAGTTAGAGAAAGAGAAAGAGAAAGAGAAAGAGAAAGAGAAAGAGAATTTCAATACAAAGCATAACACAAGCATGTTTCATTATAATGTGCTCACATTTTCTCTTTTTCAAGACCAAAAAGTGGACTGGTCACTTTTTAGTCCCCCATATTTTTGCAGCCACACTAGAGAGCCACTAGAGTGGAGAAATCTTAAGTTGATACCATTATCAACCTACAACACCTACATTACCTTGAGCACCAATACATTAACAATGACCTCTCTAGCAAAATTCAGAGGCTATGTTATACACACACTCCATTGAAAACTTTGTCTCCTTGATAAAAATAATATTCGATAAATGATCTCTAATCAAATCACAAATAATTTTTTTGTATAGGGATGTTGTTCAAGCCCCATGCACTCCATGAAAGGTCAATAATCTCTGAGAATTAGAGAAATAGGAATCAATAGTTTTAACTGGCCCTAATTCCATGAAATTCTCACCCATTAATTTAATTTTATCCAAATATTTCTTCTACCCCATCTTGGGAGGTTTCTCTAGGGCTCACTTTTCAAATTTATTTCGTTGTAACCTTAAAGTGGGCGAGAATCTACTTCCTTTTCATGTATCTATATCCTCCTTTTCTAGCACAGGAGTAAGCACAACCAAGCTCAATCCATATACCCTCTCATTGTTTTCATTTAGCTCCAATGAACAAGGAACCTCACTATATCCATCTATGTAGCATGAAACACAACGTATTAATTATCTTGATTAACATTCTCCCTAGTTACATCTTGATCTACCCCTAAAATTACCATTCCAAGAAGCAACCTCTCTAAGTTTATCTCTTACCAATCAAAGTCTTCCAAAGCATCAAAATAATTATAAACTCTATCATTCTATCTATCTTTGAGATTTTTTCTATGCCCTGTACACCTATTACATAGATTTACTAGAATAAAACCATGCTTATCTTCTTCATCCACTGAAATAGATGTTTTTGCTTTGTCCATCTTAGGTTTTTGATCAGAAGGCACATTAGTTGGAGCCCTTGGAGGGTTAATTCTAGGACAATTCCTCTACAAATGACCATATTCATGATAGAATTGACATGAGAAAGGGAGAGCTTCGTAATCAAGATTTTGAATCTAGAATGTAGGTCAAGAAAAATTTACAAAGAATTCAACAAGGGATTATTTTAATCAATTTTAATACAAATATAGGAATAATAAATTACCTTTTTTTATCTACCATCTATTATGATGGACCCATCATATTTCATAGTAGTAAAGTGGTCATATACAAAATTTCATTCCTCTAGATCCCTAACAAGAGCTAGGGGAGCCACACCTAGACAAGAACTGTTATTTGAAGTTCCTCTATAGGATTAAAGCCAGTGATCAAAACCCCTCCATTCCAAAATCTAAAAAATAGTAACCAAATTTTTTCCAAGCAAAAATATAGACACCAAAAACCTATCAATTCTCTCTAAGATATAGTCCTTACCACATATGTTGTTACTCCAAGTATAAAATCCATTACTAGGCTTTATATCCACCATCTTAATGGAAAAATTATTATCTTTGAGAAGCATGGAAGAGGGCTCTATAATTTCCACTTCCCCCTATTTTCTTTTAGACTAATAATAGCATTAAATTTCCCATCCAAGAACTAAGGATATAAGGGAGCTAAGGGTTGAATATGCCAAATATGAGACTATAACTATTTGTTGAGGCATAAACATTGGAGAACAACATAACCTCTTTGGACTCAAAATTAGAAGCAACCAATAAGATTAAAAATATATTAGAGTGTGGGTGCCAAAAGATGGGGGACGAAAATGGGGTCTTATGTGGCCACTTTTTTTCTAAAATCAAGAAAGAATGACCTTGGATGAAAAATTAAAGATAGTTACACTACAAAATATAAGATGAAACAAAAATAAGATTCATAGTGCTCTGAATCTACTTCCTAAACTACTAATTTTTTTGAAAATGGTAGAGATTAAAGGGTTCGAAAAGGGGGGCCACACAAATTGGTCTTATTTTTTTCAAAAAACATAACATATCATCTAGTGTGCCCCCCCTAAAATGTTAACCTTTTTCTAATATTCCAAAAATCACTTTGGTGAGAAATTAGCTAACACCATGTAGTTTATCCCTAATTTTTCTGCTAAATTTTTAATGAATATATGATTTTTTAATAATTTTCAAAGTGGGTGCATCTTGAAAAATAGAAATTTGAGGGTGCTCTACCCTAAAAATTTTGAAAACTAGTCGAAAATCATTTTTTTTAATATGTGTATCATGGAGTCTAGTTTCTAAAAATGTAATTTATTTGAAATTTCGATGAATAGTTAAAACATAAAGTGAAAACTACCAAAAATTAGTTTTTGACAAAAAACGGATACACTAACAAAATAAATTAAAGATGAAAACCTTAACATACTCAAAACATGAAAAAAATTACATGGTTAGATATTTAAGAGAGAGGTTAACATTACCATGGTATTTTTTGACTTTACATTGAAACACATGCAAACTTGATGAGGAGCATGTTTGAGATTGTGTCATTTTTTTAAAAAAATGTAAAACCACATCTTTGGAGGTTGGAAAGTCACTCCAAGCCTTTGGTTTGGAAGCCTAAGGAAAATCCAAGCCAAAGACTTGAAAATTTCCAAAGCAAGAAAAAAAGTTAGCTCATTATAATATGCTCGCATTATTTTAATGCTTTCACAAAATATGAGCGTGTTATATTGTACTTGCATTATGTGAATGTTTTCTTATACTTTCAGTTATATTTCATGTATATAGTTTCAATATGTTTGAGAGTGGTTTCAGATCTCTAGGAGTTATAATGCAAATTCTAGTTTTGGAAGATCTTATAATTTTTTAGAATTAGTCAAATTTTAGTAATCAGTGTATGTCAAATTTTAGTAATCAAGAGGTCAAATTCCTATAATCAGCAAGTTGTATCATCTTTCTCTCTCTCTCTATCTCATTCATTGTTTATCCCTTATGCTCTAGACCTAACTTTCTCACTATCTCCATCCCTTTATCTGAATCTCTCTCTCTCTCTCTCTCTCTCTCTCTCTATATATATATATATATATATATATATATACCTCCCTCTTTCCATCACTCTCTCTCTCTAATTGTCTCTATCTTACTTCTCTCCCTCTCTCCTCCCCCTGCCCCCCACCTCTCTCTCCCTCCCTCCTTAAAGATAAACTTTTGGCTAAGCTATTCCCCAAATCCTTAAAGGAAATATTGCATGAATGGTTGTTATCTTCAATCTTAAAAATATGTTGTTAAATTGATATCTTAAGAGATTGACAAAAGAGATAAATATTTCTTATCTACTAAAGTCCTTTACACACATCAATGTTTTCCATGAAGATTACAAAAATTGAGGTAAGCATGCTTCAAACTTGAAACTCAAAAGATGACATATCCATAGCTACAGTTCAACTCTGCTCAAAAGAAATCTAATCTATAAATTAAATGATTAATTCTACAATTAAATATATAGTTTTATATTTATAAAGTAACTATAATAAAACAAAGAATTGCTAATTTATATAGATCCTAAATTTTATGTACAAAGACAAATAAGTTAAAAACACCTAATAAAATCAAATTAATATCAAATTAAAAATTAAATATCATTTATTTATTGAAAATCTACAATTATATTAAGATATCATTTTGATAATTTTGTTTATCAAAGAGTTTTAGCTTAACTAGTTGAACATAATTGGTGAGAGTGATATTATGTTCCTTGATTATGTTATTCACCAAAGTTCAAACTCTACTATATAAGAGGTGAGGTTGGATTGTACCCGAGATGACTTTGAAAAAATACCAACTGAAAATATATCATAATAAACTGTACTTAATCTCAAAAAAAAAAAAAAGTTACGTTCAAACTCTTATACTGAAATTTAATATTATTCATACTGCTTTACCAAATGATAACGTCGGTGTTTTATCAACTTGTTTGGGGTTTGGGGAGCAAAGGTTCCCATTCCAATCCGACCAGAGTTATTGCAGAACGACTATACTCTGGATTTGACTCGTGTACGTGCAAAAGTTGTGAACTGTTCTCGACCATGCGCTGGGAAGAATATTGACTTTCATTTCCATTAGCAAAAATACTATTAATATATAACTCCATTACTCTTTCATCCTATTGAAAAGAGAGTCAAATTGTCCATCGGTCAAAATTCTTATCAGAGCCTGAGCTTTCATTGGAAAGGCCGCGTTAAGGAAAGTAAAATCAATGTACAGTGCATCCATTCAATGTACAGTGTAACCATTCTTCATAATATAAAATGGCGAGGAATTTATCGGCAGATGTGCACTCGTGCGGCTCTTATAGTGTCACCTTTCAGGGAATAAGCTAAATGAAAGCTTGTACCACCCAATCATACAAATAAGAAAGTTCACGAGATTGTCGTTTTGATGTTTGATAGATGTATGCTCTGTGATTCAATGTCCGCTTCAATAGTTTGGTTTGCTTACATGAAAAAATAAACGTATCATTTGTGTCCTTATACTAAACAGAAAACTTAAGCCTTGTTGTAAGCTTAAGCATAAATCAAACAAGAACGGAGAATACTATGATTTTAACAAATTATAGTATAATGAGTAAGTATTTATTTCAATAAAAATACATTTTTCATTTAAGCTATTACAAGTCAAGAGAATGTATACATTTGTCTAAATCGTTTAGATGTTGAACTAAACTCCAATCTTTCATTTCAATTAGCTTGCTTAATTTTAAATGTATAAATTTTAAACTATTTTTTGTTTCTTATTTTCAAACATCAAATACATCTTTGTTTAGAATAATATTTTTTCAATTAATAGCATGAAGTTTCCACCTGATAAATTAGAGAGTCGATTTCTGGATTGATACTGTTGTAGTTTTTTAAATCAACGTTTCGGATCATACTCCATGATCCATCATCAAGATGTAAATCATACTCCATGATTTTGTTCTCTGCTTTACATTTTGATTATGGATCATGGAGTACAATCCGAAATATTGATTCAAAAAATTACACAGAGTTTCAATCTAGAAATCAGTTCTCTAATATTTTTTCAATTTTTCTTTCGAAGATGATAAATAAGAAATTTTTCTTGAACAAAAAAAAGCTTCTTATTCAAAGAAAAAAATTTATACGGATTGTGAATGGAAGCTCATCTTTTGTTAACACATCAGATATTATGTTTGCCCAATTTCAACCCCCTGACATTATAAACCTTGATGAGAAGTTTATCCAAAAGTATGTGAAATTTCAAAAATAATACTATTAAATTCAGAATTATGAATTATTTAGAAAAAAAATGCAGCACTCAGATCGAAAAATCAGAATTTTGATAATAATGAAAATAGAGAACTATCTCTTCCTCCATTGATACCTTCGAAAATGATGCTTATAATGAAAGTAACAAGAGGTGCTGCTGGGAATAACTGATAATGGTTTACACGACTGTTGAAGACTACTTTCCACTAATTTATGTGGATACTTTGTTTTGCTGCCAGTTTTAATACTTCGATACTTAGTTATAATATTGTGTAATGATGTACTAAACTTGTATATATGATTCTTATTGTATAATATTTGGTGTCAAATTTTAATTGGTTTTTCTGATATATTTATATTGACACATTTTTTTCATTCTCAAGATGGATCATATAATGTGATCTAGAATGTTGGTCAAATAAAAAAACTCACAGAGTTTAATTTAGAAACTGCAAATCTATCTTTATGAAGTGGAAAAAAAAAAAATTATTTCTCTTGATAAATAGATTGTCAATTTTTTTAAATAAATAAAAAAACAAACATAATGACTAATCTAAATGATTAAGCTAAATCGCGCTAGGTGTAGGCCCGACCAAAAACTTAGAGGCTACATAACAAGAAGTTACAACTCCGTTACACAAATTCACCCTAACATTTCTCAGTTCATATAAGGAATACGTGAGAGGAATATGTATGGATGACGCCAGTGTTTATCACCCTCTTTATAACGCTCTCATAGAGAATTTTGTCTGCAGGTGAAATCCCTACCACTCTACCAGCCATGAAAAATACTCAATCCAATGCCTCCCCACAAACGGACAATTTTGTCTGTCAACCCAAAAAGAGATATAACGTTTTCATCAATCACCGCGGAGCCGACGTGAAAGAAACCCTAGCCAGTCTAGTTTATCATAATCTTCAGAACAAGGGCTGCAACGTCTTCCTCGACAAGAAGTCTATTCAAGTGGGAAAAAGAATACCCAAATCAATAGGGGACGCTATCCGCAGAGCTTCTGTGCACGTAGCCATTTTCTCGGCCAACTATGCAGGGTCAGCTTGGTGTCTGAAGGAACTCTATCTTATGCTCAAAAGCGGGGCACCCATAATCCCTGTGTTCTGCGGAGTTCAGCCTTCGGAGCTTCGTATGAAAGACGAAGACGGAGAGTATGCTCGGGCTTTCCAGCTGCATAAGGACACTGGAAAAGTCAGGCCTCAAAAGCTCGAGAAATGGAAGAAGGCTCTGCGTAAGGTTTCGCGTATAGAAGGCTATATTTTCAAGGGGTAATTTTCTATCCAAACACAGGACTGATTATTACTGTTTTGTGTTGCAATAATATTATATTATTGGAGGGACAAACATTTTCTTCCTTGAGAGAAACATGAACCGTAGCTTTTCTTTCCTTTTCTTTAATGTTTGTGGAGATCTTTTTCTGGTCTCTTTACAGCTTCTAGCCTCCTATGCTTGTTTAATGCAGAGTATATTTTATTAATTATTCTGTTGTGTGTATCAGAGACCAAGGAGATTTGCTGGAGGAAATTGCAACAACCGTAATTAAATATATTAACACTGCCAAACGTCGTAAACGTTAGCTTCATTGTTCCCTCGAAGGGGTCCGTGATATTACGCAGAATATCGTGCTTCCATGACAATTGAAAGCGTGTTAAAATAATACCCAAATCGTTATAATGGTATATGGGTTATGTGAAAAGTCGCTTGTGGATCTTAAGCCATGAGATGTTTGGCTTTATTGATAATCAATGTTCAGAGCTTTGCTTATTTCTATCGATGTATAAATATTCATTGTTTATGTTTCCTTCGACCCAAAATGGTTGCTTTTGTGTTTTATTGAATCTGCTAACCACAGCGTTTTTCATCCACAGGCATGGCTTCGCTCGCATTCATGAGAGTTATGATGTAATATTAGAGGCCTAGTTATTCATAAATTTGGGGTAGATAAGCCGTCTTTCGATGCATTAACTTATGGATTTTAAGTCAGATGTTTCAGCTTTTGTTTTGTTTTGTTTTTTTTGTATTGAGTATTGAATCAATGCAATGAATTATATAAAGAATGGCAGTCATAAGCTGTTCAGAAGGAGAAGTTATATGTTTCAGCTTTTGACTCACAGTCTACTTAATCACTTTTAATGGCTGTCTATGGATATGTATTAAAGAATAAAATAAACATCTTGAACATAGAAAATAAAAACTTGTATCACACACAAAGTATGTAAGAGAAATTTTTAAATGGGTAGAATTCTTTTTAGAAAAGTAAGTTATGTTCTTTATGTCATTAAATTATTACTATCAAGTTATATTCTCATTATGAATTGTTTCAATAAATTAAAATCCTGCCCACATATAATTTTAAAATGAAAATGAACTACACCTCCTTTGCTATGTAGAATGGGGGTAATACTTTGGACATAGTTTTTGTTGTCTACACAACAAAAGTCCAAAATAATTATGTTGTGTAAGCTTTGCTAGCACACCATGCAACTCACTACTAAATTTAGATGTTTGATACACCTTCTTCCTTAACCATCCAACTCAACTCTCCCTAGTTAGATTTTCAATGGCTTCCTTAGCTACACTGCATCTACTAGCTTGAACACTCCACCAACTAGCATGCAAGAATATCTTGGCTCTATTAATATGCATTTCATTGAAGTCACCAAGTCAAACAACTAGTGCATGAATTCACTACAACTTATAGCCTCAAGGTCCATTCTACACTTTGTCAACACAGTACAAACATTGAGCAATACTCTAACTCAAATGACATTTCACAACCTCCAAGGCCTATTTCTCCCTTAGACCACCAACATACATACCTCATTGGTCATCTATACCCAATCTTGTTCTCTTCAAGATCTCTACATATGCTAGCTTTACTTGATGCTCTCAAGAGAAGATGTATGGTTGCCTTTAGGAAATGAGTCATACATCTAATTGTTGCTCATTGTTTAGCATTTTTTATTTTTTCCACATGGAAGATATATATGATTCTAGAATACCAACAACCAACACATAATTGTTTTCCTATCCAACTACCCAAAAACTTTTCCTTCAAGTTCCATGATTAATAAAAGAAACTACCCACATCTATTTGATTGAATGTTATACATGCATCTTTCTATAGTCATAATGGTCCAAATACCCATGTACATATAATGTTTCTATCACTTGTCATTGTAACATGCTAGTCAATCATCCTCATAAAAGTTAAGAATTTTTTGAAGAAAAAAATTCTAATAGTAACAACCAACACAATTATTTTCCTATTCAACCACTCAAGCATTTTTTCCTTATAGTTCCATGATTAATAAAAGAAACTACCTACATCTATTTGATTGATTGTTATAGATGCATCTTTCTATGGTCATAGTTGACCAGCTACTCATACACATGGATAAACCAATCAATCATCCTCATATAAGTTAAAATCATTCAAAGAAAAAATTTCATACTAGACCTATTAGGATTTCTACAAAGATCATAACAATAAAACCCTTGTGCTTCCACACAAAACACTTGCACACAATAAGCCTAATTTGCATTATCAAAGAGATTGGTAAAAGAGTTGATTAAAAAGTATAAAATGACCTTGCATATATAGGAAAGGAAGAGGCAATCCACCTATCATGTGGATTGGCAAGTGCCCCATTATGTGGCATGAATAAGTAGACAAGTGTCATCTAGGTGTCAACCTATGGATCACTTGGAATGTGCAAACCAACAACCTATTTGACCAAGTCATCAATCTTGGTGACAATTGTTGAATGACTAAAAAAGTCACCTTTGAGGTGAGATGGAAATTGTTCCAACCTCAAAAGGTATACATATGAGGTTTACCAAACAACTAGGTAACCTCTAGAGGCCTAAAAGGTTGTGCATTTAGTTAGACAAGATGTTGTCTAACCTCATCAACCTAAGTACAATTAAGTTATAGTGAATAGATAAATTATTCACTCTAACACCCCCCTTAAGTGATACTTGGGGAGATCACAAAAGTATATTAGATAGAAAGAAATGGGTCACAACTATGAAGCCAAGTGAGGTACCCATGTACAGTGCACTATATAGAAATAAATGGGTCTCAACTATGAACATGATGATAAAGAACTCCTAAAGCATGTCAAAGTTGTAAACTTTATCGAAGATCAAATGGTGTTTATTGGAATCAATGAACCTCCAAGAAATACCATGGGAAAATGGATTGGAGATATGAAAAATGAGAGGTTATTGTAGAGGGGCCCTACATGACCTTGTCCTTTAAAATGAAATGGTTGTAAGTGTTATGGTTTTTGAGAAAGAGATCATCAAATTTTGCCACTTTTCACACTTAGAGCTCTTAAGAAGTCATCGATACAATGTAGCCTGGAATGATCTGGCATGTTAGGGTGCCAAACAAGACCTTTCTTAGCATAAACAGGTGCCCACTTGGACATGTTATAAGTGTTGGTTTGGCCCCACAAAGAACAAAAAGAGAATTAGTCTGCCTTGCAACTTTACACTACATGCATTTGACAAGTTTTGTGGTAGCAGAAAAACTTTCACCATGGCCAAACAACTAGGAGATATGAAAAACTAAGAGAGATTATTGTAGATGGACCCATTGTGATTGTATACCTTCAGATAGAACATTTCTAAGTACCACAATTTTTGAGAAAAATCTCATCAAAGTGTCAATTTTTTGCACTTTGGTCTCTTGAGAGAAATCACTGCTATAATGTAGCCTAGAATGTTTTAGGGTGTTGGGTGCGAAACAGGACCTTTCCTACCATAAACCTACCCACCTAAACATGTTGGAAGTATCAGTTTGGTCACATGACAAACAAAACAAAAATTACACCACCTTGTAACTTTCTCTTCAATGAATTTGTTGTTTTTTCCATCAACTAAAAATTTGTCACAACAAGCAAATGGATTGAAGATGTGAAAAATTGAGAGAGGTTATTGTAGAGGGACTCTACATGACCCTATACCTTTAGATAGAATGGTTGTATATTCCATGGTTTACAAGAAATAACTCTCAAAGTTTACCACTTTTCACACTTAGAGCTCTTAAGAAGTCATTGATACAATGTAGCCTAGAATGATCTAGCATGTTGGGGTACCAAACAAGACTTTTCCTAGCATAAAACTACCCAACCATACATGTTGGAATTGTTAGTTTGATAACATGATGAAGAGAACAAAAATTTTCCTACCTTGCAACTTTACACTACATGTATTTGACAATTTTTGGGGTAGCAGAAGAACTTTCACCATGGAAAAATGGCTTAGAGATATGAAAAACTAAGAGATTATTGTAGAAATACCTAATGTGATCCTATACCTTTAGATGAAACATTTCTAAGTGTCATGGTTTTCGAGAAAGAGCTCATCAAATTTTGCTAATTTTTTGCACTTTGGTCTTTTAAGAGAAATTGTCACTACAATGTATCTTGGAATGTTTTGGTGTTCTCGAGTGCTAAACAAGGCCTTTCCTAGCATAAACCTACCCACCCGGATGTGTTGGAACTATCGGTTTGGTCACACGAACAAAACAAAAATTATGCCATCTTGCAACTTTCTCTTCTATGTATTTGATACTTTTTTCATCAACTAAAAACTTGTCACCACACAAAAATGGAATGGAAATATCAAAAAATGAGAGAGTTTATTGTAGAGGGACCCTATGTGACCTTATAACTTCATACAAAATGTTTGTGTGAACATGATTATGAATTAAACCAAATACAATTAAAATGAGCAATCAATCAATCAAATAGACTAATTAAACCATATTCCCAATGAAATCTTTGAAATGAACTAATTAGAAGCCATGAAAACATGAAAGAAACTCAAATTGATAAAGGAAACCAATTAAACACTTGAAAACTTCATCTCATTGGGGGATTGGTGTTGAATTGATGTGGAATGATAAACCCTTGCCCAATCCTTATTGATGTAACAAGCTTGAATTCTGATGTAATGGTGAGTTGATGATGAAATGAATGCTAAATGATGAAATGCTCTCAAATATTGTTCTAAAAATGACTATAGTCTAATTGCTCCCAAATATTTTTGATGAATTACTCGTGAAATGGAGGCTATTTATAGGAATTTTAGGTGAATCAATGGCTAGGATCAAATTGGTTAATCAATGGATGTAAATTGATGAGAAGAATTGGCATGGATAAAGGATCAAATCCATGGGGGAGATTGAATGGGGGAGATTGAAAGATCACATGGATTGATGGAATTAATCAAGGGTTGAAATTGATTCAAAGAAACACAAATCCTAATTTTAGGAGGAATGTGCAAGATATTTCCATGTTGGAGGGAAATGTTCAAATTTGAAATGGGAGAATATTCCTTTAAATTTTTCAGATTAAATATTTCAAATATTATTTAATTATGCAAGGTGGGGGAATTTAAGATTTTAATTAAACAATTAGCTCATTTAATCAAAAGGGGGATTAATAACATTTAATTAAATAATTCAAATTATTTAATCAAATGAGAAGACTTATGGAATTTAATTAAATAATTCACATTATTTAATCAAATAGGATGAAAATCAGTATGGAAAGGGTGAATTAACCTAATAATATCAATTATTCAATTAATAGAAGAAATGATGAACTTAATTTAACAATTATGATTATTTAATTAAATAGATAAAAGGGGTCGAATCAAGATGAAAATGGTGTTAGTAATTGGGTTCAAATGTGTGATATCAATTAGGACAATTTAGTTGTCTACATTTTGTCTCTCTTTGAAGCAAGGTACTTGTTACATTGGTTCAAATATTAATACTTTTCATATCAACATTGCTACTCAGATCATAAATTTAAAAATTCATAATTTTTCTAATGCCCTATTGTGCTCCAATAGAAGGCATTTATGCTAGTATAATTCCCCCCTTGAGAGATCAAGCGGAAATTTTGATTTTTAGGTCAAGATCGCAATAAAAAATATTATATAGGTTCATCTACGAAAAGGATGTGAAAATAAGCTCCAAGACACTAAAATCACTTCAAATAGGCTTCATAGCTCAAAATTGGCTTTAAAAAATCAAAAATCCACATTCCCACCCCTCAATTAGGTAAAAAACCTAATTTTCAAGCATAAATATGGGTTTGGGGGTCAGTTCCCACTCATTTGCATATTTTTAGTTGTAGATTTGGAGAGATTTTCCTCTAAGCACCTAACACTATAGCTAACTGTTTAAGCTTCCCCAATAGCTTACACACTGAGTCTGTGAGTTCCATTGCTTTGCCGACACAAGAGCCTCAGTACGTACCCTAAAACATTTCCCTTGCATTTGTTTTTATGCATTATTTTTTAGGTCAAACTAGGTCAAACAAGTGTGTTGCGATTTTAATGGTACCTTTGTTATGGTTAGTGGCACACTTGTGTGCCCAATGACACACCTATAGAAGTTTGATGCACCTTCTAGAATACCTAGACACTTGTTGAGTAGCGCACTAGTTGAAAACCCTAGCACACTTTTAAAGTACCAATGCACTTGCTAAAATACCACACAATAGTTAGTGTTGGATCCTGCCACATACTTGCAACTAGTAGCACACCTGATTTAGAATCACACATGAAATTTGACCAATGTCTCACACTTGTAATGAGTGGCACACTTGTGATATAGCCCCTCACTTATGAAAAGTGTCATGCACATGCTAGTTTGACAAGGCCGCACACTTGTAAAAAGTGGTGCACTTGCTCTTTTAGGACTTCAAACTTGGAATTTTTTTAGGTTTTTAGCAATTTTGACACTATGTGCTTTGTTTGTGCAAGAGTCCATGCGTCTTCTTCAGTCCTAGGAGTGTAGACATAGCGTTTTGAGATGGGTAGCATAGTTCAAGGATGATGAGGACTTTTTCCTAAGATTGATTGGTTTGGGATTCATCACACACATGTTAGAGATCCGAACTCATCTAGCCATGATGACAGCATTGGTCGAGCGCTAGCATTCAAAGACATCATCTTTCCACCTTCCAATAGGGGAGGCTACAATTACATTGTAGGATGTTTGGCACATTTTACAAGTTCTGATCCATGGTGCCCGAGTCATTCATGACATAGGCCTCAACTTTGAGGCCTTATTCAAAGTATTGGATGTAGATTCACTATGGGAAGAGAGCTATCAGATTGACCTATGGTGACATAGAGGATGGTTGCCTAATTTCGTATTAGTCATTATCAGGTTGATCATAGGAGTCTTAGTTCTGGATAGGTGCAGTCATGGCTTCAACTCCTCAATTGGGGCCTAGTCTTGGAGGGCATGGTCGAGGACATGACAATATACACTTGGGGTCCCATGATCCTCACTTCTCTATATCATGACATGCACTAGGTGGTGTATCTTCAAGGATAGAGCATGTCAATTAGGGTCACTTTACTACATATCTAGGAATGGGAACACATTGCAGTGCTCAAACCTACTATCGCTTTAGTTGCTACAAATACAGATGATCCCATGGTGTATAGGTACAGAGCTATGATTTGGTGTGATAGGGATTGCATATTGGAACAGAGTTAAAGATTCAACATGACATCTTTTAGATGGCAACCTTGGCTCTTGACCCCTCCATGGGATGATGACCAATAGGAGATCTTTTATGCTCGATAGACTAGGTGGAACATGGGATTCCATCATCACATCATAGATATATCTCCCAAATAGGGTGTCTAGATAGTTTGATGAGCCACAAGATGTCCTTCCTCCTACCTACATAGCCATCTATTCCCATACAACCAAAGAGATGGATTGGGGAGCCATTATGGGGAGCTATTCATGATTTTTCTCACACTTAGCCATTAGCTTAGGCTTACATAGGAGGGCACAATGATTTGGGTACCACCCCTACTTATGATGATTGGTTTGCATAGAATTCCCTAGTGAGATTCATAGATCTAGTAGGGGGACCTGGTAAGGTCAGAGGTAGAGGACGAGTACAACAACCTCCTCATGGCAGACAGGTTCCTAGGGATGACCAATAGGATAGACAACATGATGGCCATGATGGAAATGTTCCAAGAGAGGGATAAAATGATGGATAGGTCCCTAGAGATGGACAACATACACACCAACCTCTATTGAGGGTTCATCCTTTATGACAGGTAGCACCTCCCACCACCACCACCACCACAGTAGCAATAGGGTCTTGATCCCTAAGATGCATGGATACAGGAATTGATAGCTAAGAGGGATCAAGCCCTTCAAGAGAGAGGAACCACTCATCAAGAGAGAGATACTGCGGTAGCCAATCGAGATAGGTATAGACATGAGCACGATCAGGAGCACCAATAGAGGTAATAGTCTGACTTACAGTTGGCACAAGAGACTGTGAGGAGACAACAGTTAAAGGCTACTACTCAGCTCCAAGCACGTGCACAAGGTTAGGTGGTATCTACACCACTTTATAGAGATTTTGTAGTTGAGGCCTCATATTATAGGACCCTATACTATAGATATTTCCTAGCACATAGGTGGTAGCTAGATTATTCCCATAGGAGCAAGGTTGCGCTAACTGGTTCAATAGGTGGTCCTTTAATTCAACAGCCTTCAGGTGGACATCGACAACCTTCCTAGCATGATGATCGACAAAGCACAGGATAGCTCTATATTATATAAACACAGTTTTATGTATAGCCTGATTGTACTAATGTATATCCATTCATCGGCTAGTTTTTGATAGCCTCATGTATACATTTTAATGATATCACACAATACTTCTCGATTTGTACCATGACAGTCATTATTTTGATATATATGAGATGACCTTTGGATACGATTATGATATGATACTTCTTTATTTTATGTTCATACTCATGTATGTATTGATGTATATGTTTATGATATCGATGCAGACATTTATGATGATGCCTTATGATTATTATGCATATGATATGATGTGATGTGATTTATGATTTGATGTCATATGGATGTATGCAAATACAATGGATGATTTATTATTACTTATCTTTTCTCATCTAATATACCATGATGATGTTGGATGTACATGCTATGAGATGCATTTCCTTTTGTATATTTTCTATGTGATATGGATGAGTGCAGGATCATGGGGGTCCAAAAAATGGCGATATGACAAAAAAGTGGCTAATGACTTTTTTTATTTGAATTTGATGAACTAAAAAGTGTTTATTGAGAAAATTTTCAACTTTCTAAAAATATAAGATATGGCTTATTTGGAATTAAATACATAATTATTATTGATTTTATACATACATTCTGACTAAAGTCCTAATTGATAGGTTGATTGAAAAACATCTATAATTCTTAAACAATTTCACAGTTTTTGAAACCGAAAGATGCACCACATTCTATGCTTCCCACACTATAGGATTTAAAAAAAATCCATAAAATTTTGACCAATTTATGGTGGTCAAACTAACAAGTTTTAATATTTTTAAATTTTTTTAATAAAAAATTCATAACTAATTATTTACTTGCAAACAAAATTACAAAAAAAATGTGGCACATCCGAGCATGTGTCTAATTATGTGGAAAGTTTCAAATAAATATATTATTTTTTCTTGTACTTAGGTTGGTAAGAAATACACTTGCTTTTGATTTTTTCCTAGAAATTTAGGACTTACTACAGTGAAATTTCAAATTTTCACCAAATACATTTACTTTTTCTGAAAAAGGAATAGTATCTTAGAAACTAAATTCAATTTGCTACAAATTTCATTCTTATATATTTTCCAAATTGTGTTAATAACTTATTCAATTTTTTATTCCAAGTTTTCTAAGTCTATTTTTATGACTTTTCATTTCCACTTAAGGGCCTAGTTTTGACCCCCATGATCCTACACTGACCCATATAATATGATTATGTAGGATGTATGTATACTGATGGTTTGTGGATGCAGGATGGATGCATTTATTATTTTTGTTGACTATCATGACACCAGGTTAGAGATGTTAGCATAGTAAGAAGATAGAAGAATAAGATTAATAGATTAGCAATTGTTTTTGAGATTGATTCAGAATCCCAACAAGCTTATGACTATTCAAGACTTTATTAGATATGGTGATGAGAGAGATGATTTTCTTGTTTCGGCGATTGGGATAAATTCATCATGTATCATTCCTTATTTTTGATATAGCAAAAAAATGATGCATCAAGGTATTAAAAACCAAGATATCTTTGTATCTAATGCAATGGAATTTGAATCTGCAAACAGATAGGAGTATTCCTCTTTATACCTAACATATAGAAACCTTGTTTGACCATGTGAAAGAGTGAGCCATCTAAGTAATGATACTAACACACAAAAGGTATGAATAACCTGATATTTCCTAGCCATTGTTTAACTTGAAACTACCTTGCACACACAAGATAAGTATTCATGGAGGTCGTATTACAAGAGAATACAACAAGCACAACAAACGAAAGATAATGATCAATGCCCCATTCCTTTCTCTCTAAATCATTTCAATAGAAATCATCGAGGGATCATTGGAATGGAACACTAAGCTAAATCATAAGAAAATATCAAAATGAACAAACAATTAGTGTTATTCATATTTCCCAAAGTAATAAAACTACGTGATTTATGATGATGATGTCCATTGTAGGAAAGATGTTTCCTAGGACATGTTATCAAATGTTTAAGCTAGAACTAACTGTTTTGATAGGTCGTTGATACAAATGCTAACCAACTTGTCTACTCAAGATCAAGACTTTAGATTTTTTACACTTTCAAGTTTATACTTCACTAACTACCACACTTGTTTCTACTTGTGTTATCAAAGGTTAAAAATGATGACCAATTTATTATGGATTAAAGTTTATTATGGGTGAAGGAAAAATGGGATGGGTGGTTTTGAAATTTTTAGAATATTTCAATGTTTTTGGTGTTTTGACATGTTTTGAGGCTATTTTTGGTCTTTTGAGATTATGTTAATGTTTAGTTTTTCATGTTATTTGAGGCTTTTTAGGGTTTTTGAATGTTTTTAGATGTTTTGGTTTTTCAATATTTTCCAAATGTTTTTGTTTTTTCCAAGGTTAGACCAAGAACTAATGGAAATTTGACCTAATGCCTTGGGGGATCATTAGTGATGGCCTTTCCTACGTAAGTGTAGAGGTGGCATAGTTCGACTGACTCTGACCATTAACCATTTATTGATGACATATGAACATTGATGAATTGTCACTTTATTATGATGGACTCCTAAAGACTAACCTAATACCTCGGGGGCTTATTAATGATGGCCTTGCCTACATTCAAGCTCATAGGAAACGTAGTTTGATAAGTTTTTTTGAATTTTTGACTTTTTAGACACATTTATGGATTTTGATGTGATTTGGATGTTTTTGGATTTTTGAAATTTACAAGATTTTGAATGTTTTTGGATTTTTGGCTTTACAATTTTTTAGATGTGTTTGGATTTTTTGAGATATACACCTATTTTGGATGTTTTGGAGTTTTGACTTTATATGGATGCTTTTGGATTTTGAAGGTGTTCTAAATTTTTTAGATTTTTGACTTGATATGGATGTTTCTAGATTTTTCAAGCTATATAAATGTTTCAGAAGTTTTTGGATTTGGATGATTTTGCAAATATTTTTGGGATTTTTTGGTTTAGGAATAACCTTAAGGTGATATACGAGAACCTGATCTGATACAAGTATAGGCAGATGCCCCCAGCATAATGTGATAGGCTACCTCGATATAGGCAAGACAAAATGACCTTAGGAATGTTCCAAGTAGTACTAAATGGGAACATATTACTTACTCAATATCTAGCTATGATATGGATGCGGATGGGTGAAGGAGTAAATAAGGATAAATAGGTGACGGATGAATGCGATGGATGAAACATGATACGTCTTAGAGCCAACGGTGGATGGAAGATGGTGCCTATTTATGTAAGGTACCTGTTTGCCAGGTTTTCATCAAGGTACTTGCTTAAAGTGCCACCAAAGTGGTTTTCACTAGAGGACAATTTTTTCTTTACTATTTTTAATCATTTTTCCATTTTTTTTGGATTTTGTTATTTTTCTGATTTTTTTGGATTTTTTTGTTTTATACCCTTCAAGACCTAGGTATAAAACTTCTTGATATGTGTGTTATTGATATGCTTCTACAAGAGTTCTCCTTTAGGGGTTGAAAATTGATAGGCTCCAGAACCATAACTACCTATGACAATGAATGGTCCTAACCAATTAGGTTCAAACTTCCATTTTTTTATCTAGATTTCGCATATTCTTTTGGTTCTCTATCAATAGAAGATCTCCCACATGGAAGGACCAAATTTTTATTTTCTAATTGTAGCTCCTTTTTAGTCGATTCTAATAAGCTTGTAAATGATTCAAAGCCTCAAGGTGATGCTCATGTAATAGCTCTAGCTCATTCAATCTAGACACTCGGTATGCTTTATCTATAATGAGATGTTCCAATGACACTCTATGTAATGGGAGGTCAACCTCAACTAGTAGGATAGTTTTTAATTCATAAACTAGGGAATAGGGTGTGGCACCTATAAGCGTGTTAATACTAGTTTGATAAGCCCATAAGGTGGGGTTCATTTGGACATGCCAATCATGACAAGCTTCATTTACTATCATTTTTATTATCTTTAGAATAGTTTTATTTGAAGCCTCAGCTTGACCATTTCCATGGGATAGTATGGAGTGGAAAAGTGGTGTTGGATATTAAAATTTTGGCATAGCTCATGGACATCCTAGTTTTTAAAGGGTGTTCCATCATTTGTGATAAGGGCTTGGGGAACACCATAATGGAAAATGAGATAGTTCAAGATGAATTTAGATATCTACTTTCTTGTGATATATGTCATAGGTATTGCTTCAATCCACTTTGTGAGGTACTTAGTGACTATAATGATAAATTTATGATCGTTGGATGAGGTGGGTGTTTGGTGTGGAGCCTAATCAGTTTCCAAGTGGGAGATTGTTGATATGTGGTGAATAATCATGCAAATATTGTACACTCAATGATTTTTATTCCCATTAACTCATGAAGGTTTTCCCGCTAACACGTCAAATGAAAAAATGACTTTATAAAACCCTAATTCTGGAAGCTTCCAAAAAGCTTGTTCTAAGTGGTTAGGATGTAAGTTGTAGTGTGTGTAATACACGAGATTGTAATCTATTTTGCACTAGATAATAAAATCATTGGGTGGCTAAGATTTTGTGGATGTATCCTATATTGGGTGAACCATGTTAAATTTTTTTGTTGATCTATTTTTTGTTATTCTTCATTGTTATTTCTAGGTTATTTAATTTGCATATAATTGTTAATGTTTATTGCTCTGATCTACCTGAGCCCTAACAACTAGTATCAGAGCCATGTGTATTTTGGTTGATTTCCAATAAACCTCTAGATTTGAGTAGGAGCAATGGAAGAAGGGAAATTCAAGGTTGACAAGTACAACGGCTAGAATTATCAATTATGGAAGATGCAAATGGAAGATTATTTGTATCAAAAGGATCTATGGAAGCCATTGCAAGGAAAAGAAAATAATGAGGCTATGATGTTCAATGAAGAATGGGAGATTCTAGATAGAAAGGAACTGGGAACCATTCGGTTGTGCTTGGCACCATCTGTGGCATTCAATATAATAGAAGCAAAGACAGTAGTGGATTTGATGGAACATTTGGTTAAATTATATGAAAAACCCTCAGCCTCAAAAAAGGTATTTCTCATGTAGTGATTGCTTAATCTAAAAATTATTGAAAGTGGATTTGTGACAGATCATTTAAATGAGTTTAATATGATTACCAATTAGTTAACTTCTATAAAAGTGAATTTTGATGAAGAGGTGAGGGCTCTCTTGTTTTTATTTTCTTTTCTAGAAAGTTGGAATAGATTAGTAATGGTTGTAAGTAACTCTATCTCTGCTTCAAATACATTGATAGTTGATGATGTTGTTGGTGTCATCTTTAGCGAGGAAATGTGATGGAAAAGCATATGTGAGACTTCAACATTAGGTAATTCTTTGAATGTAGAGAATAGGGGAAGAAAAAATGAGAGAGGAAAAAACCCAAAAAATCATGGGAAGTCACAAGGGAAGTTAAAGAAAGGTAGATCTAGATCTAGAGGAAAAATAGATTGATGGCACTGTGGAAAGTTAGGACACTTGAAGAAGGATTGTTGGTCTTGAAAAGGAAAACAAGGAGACAAAAAACACGATGATAGTAAGGAAGCTAATGTTGTAAGTAATAAATTGCAGGATGCTTTAAATCTATGTTTAGATAATGTTAATGATTCCTAGGTAATAGATTTAGGGGCTTCATTTCATGCCATACCCCATAGGAAATATTTTGTAGATTATGTTTAAGGTGATTTTGGATAGGTATATTTGGGTGATGATGAACCCTACCAGATTGTTGGAAAAGGAAAAATAAAAATCAAGTTGCAAAATGGAAATGCATGGTTGCTATAGGAGGTAAGACATGTTCCAAATTTGAGAAGAAATTTAATCTCTATAGGATAACTGGGTAGTGAAGGTTGCATAGTTACCTTTATAGACAAAGTATGGAAGGTCACTAAAGGCACATTAGTAGTAGTTGAAGGTGAAAAGGTAGGCACATTGTATTTGTGTATTTGTTGTAGCATAGGGAAAATTCCAAGATTAGCAATACAAGCGTAAATCAAACTAAACCCAAGCTAATAACAAAGAACAATGGAAGACAAAACATGCATAAATGAAAGATCTCACCAAACACACATGCAATTCCATGAATCACCTCCATTACACTTCTCCATTTTGCTATAGTATAGTAATTTCCCTAAGATTTTAATTAAGTTTGTAAATGTGGCCTCATGACAATGATAATAGAAAAACATTGAAGATTTCTAAACTTGCTTCCAAAACTCATAAGATTTTAGGAGGGAGTAAAAATGGTAGAGGTAAAGCCAATTTATAGAAAATATGATTTCTGAATGGCAGGCTGAGATTGAAAGATAAATTGATGATTAAGATTAAAAGATGTGAAATGCAATAGGATTAGGGTTAAATTACTGTAAGTGATAAAGCACAAATGGTGGAGATTAAATTAAATAATAATTTAATCATTGGTGGAAATTAGTTGAGACACAGAATGATAAAGATTGCATGTAGAAGATAATATTGACAAAGTGATCAACATAGAAAGACTATTCATTAGAGATAATCAGATATTATCTCAGCAGATAACTGAATGATCAAATTTTATCTAGACTTAAGTGATATATGACTAATTAGATAACAAATAGATTATCTAATTATAGAGGAATATGATAAGAATAAATCCTTTTGAATTAAATGATTTCAATTCGGCATTCAAGATTTATTTAATATTAGAGAAAATAGGTTAAGGAATAATTAAATAATTAAAATGATTATTTAATTATAGTTGAAAGTGTCGTAGGAATTAATTAAATAATATTTTATTTTATTTTAGAGAGAAAATAGATTTATTTAGTGACATAACTAAATAAATAATATTTATTTAATGAATCAAGGAAGAATGAAGGTAAGAATTAATTAATTAAATAATTAAAGTTATTTAATTAATAGAGGACATATGACTTTAGAAAATAATTAAATAATTAACATTAGTTAATTGTGAGAAATGAAGATGAACAAAATTAAGGGTCGCAGGCCTAGGACAATTTTTAGTGTCTACATTTTGCCTCTCTTTGATATAATGTTGTTCATCACGTTGTGTCAAAGAAAATCAGTCAAAACATGCCCCAATGATAGTAGGATAAGGTTATGCCCCCTTAGAATAATTTTACAAATTTTCCAAAAAAAATTTAAAAAATTTAAAAATTGTTCCGAAAAGTCAATTTTTTAGCTAGAAAAGCGATGGCAAAGTCAGTTTTGAATTTCAACAAGTTTAGGGCAGCCAAAGTTATGTTCAAACATGCAAAAGGGTATGTCTAGTTATAAACCCTTAGGTGAAAACCCTATTTTTATTTTTATTTGGGGGGGGGGGGGTTTATATATAGGAAATTGGCATTTCTAGGTTCATTTTGCACTTTTAGACTTTGAAACTCGAGCTTTGAGTGAAGATGGAGTGAGTTACCCATCGTGATCACTGTGCTTACAGAGTTTGTACATTTAGACGGACAGAGGGCGTAGGAGATCCTGTAAGGCTCTTTCAACCCACTTTGTCAATTTTTATTTTCACGCATTTTTAGGTAGGATAAAATTTCAACAATCAATTGCATCACTTCATGATAGCCACAAATGCTATCGCGTTCAACGCATCTGACTGTGAAATGACACAATTGAAGTAGACGTGTCAGGGCTAGATTAGGTTTCTGATTTTTTGTGATGCAATTGTTAAAATGCAATGCATTCATGGGTTGGTTAACCACATCTACATTTTCATGACTCATTTGATTGTCATTGTGTGCAATCGCAAATGGATAAGCTGCAACTTCCTAGAAATGACGCATTTGCAAATAGTGTGATGCAATTGTTGAAATGTGATGCAAGAGAATTTAAGTGACACAATTGACTATTGACTAAGTTGTCCTAGGTTAAGCTTGAATTGTTTTAATGACATGTGTAAAATAGACTGACACAGTGATTTTCATGTTGGTGACAGGTTCATCTAGATCTGATTTATACCTGAGAGTCACGACCACCAAAGACCTATCATTTGTGAGATAAGTTGACTAGCGATGAGAGGTGTAGGTTGTGGCATCTTGGTTTGTATCATGCGATTTTCATGCCCATCATTAGGGAAAAAAGAGGGATGTTGATTTCTGATGCAGTGCTAAGAAGACACAAAACACATCTCACAAATCCTTAACAATATCTTAAGGAAACCTTTGTATAACCCATGCTCTTAGGAATTCTTGGAGACATTATTACAACCACTCAATATAAGAAAACAACAACACAACTCCTTATCTAACCTTTGATTGGACATTCCATAAGGAAAACAAATTATTCCATGCAAAACCCTTTCAGTAACCTGGACATTTCAACAATAGGTCTTTGCTTCATAATATGCACCATAACTTTGTATCCCTTCAACTAGGGTATGTCATCACTAATTCTCTAGTTAGACACAATACACCAACTATAATCACACATTTGAATACCTTTTTGGACCTTCTAAAACATATCAAAAATGTAGATATCTTTGTTTTGTAACAACACTCATTGAATTTGACTGGCATTCAGCAAACATGCCTAAATAAGCTTCTTAAGACTATTCATCTTTGTCAACTTGATTTAAAACATCCAAGTGGAATCTCAGATCTCCAACATGGCTTCAATGCAATTCAATTCACTTTATCAGACAACCTTCAAAGGGGTCTAACCCTATTCCATGAAAAGACTCCAAAACCATATTGAATACAAACTTAACTATGGTTGCCAATACTACCAGAACGGGGCAGTAAGGAAAAAAGATTCAAAATTCATGCTCTTCGATACACCTAACCTAAAAAAAAATTCCAATCCTCTTAGCATCATATTCAATTGTTCTTACCCATGAGAAAACCCAACTCATAAAGAAAAACATTCAAACTTTATTGTTCTCTGCCATTGACACACTGAAACACAAGAAATTCAGACCCTAGGGCATCAAGTTAACATTAGCAGACCAAATATTCACAACCTACAATCTTGGGATATGAGATTATACATAGAAATGAAACATTTTGCAAGCTTTTACATTTTTCCACCGATTAGATTAAGAGATCCATAATTTTGTTTACCCACTATTTACCCTAGGAGGGTTTCATACCTGTCTATAATAAAAATGAAATATCTTCTTCCATATTTAGTGAAAATGAATGAAACAAATTGAAAAAAAAAGTAGACTCACAAAAATCTCATATACAACTAGTCTCAGATCATGGAGAGGTTATTTCATTCCGTACAGAGCATCAGAACAAGAATAAAGGCGTGGAAAATAGAGAAATAGAAAGTTTTGACATTTCAAACTTCAAATTTATTTCCACCACACCCTTAAAATGATGAATTGAGGCTATTTATTCCTTTTCCAACTTGTTTCATCTACCTACAACCAACTCAACAACTTCTACATGACTCTTGACCCTTCATATTCTTATTGTTGCATTTTTTGTAATTTTCCAATTTTGAAACATTTGATACTTTTACAGTCTATTCAACTTTTACAAAATGAACTCAATAGACTCAATTTACATCATAAGTGGTCTATTATGACCTTATTCTAATGAAAAAACACCTAAACCCTGTTGTGGACCTCATTTGACAACATTTTCAATATTTTGTAAGTTGGATACATAACCTATCCCAACACCCATCAAATGACTTAAATCCATTATAATGGTCTTGAAATACCTTATTGAATGACCCCTAAGCACTCCTTAACCACTTATTTACAAATTGGCCTCATGGAGGCTTGAATGCAACATGGTGCTCCTACACAAAACTCCCCTTGAAAAAGAAAATCAGGTCCCTTGAGGTAGAAAAGAGTAAAGAACCTACAAAAAGAAAAGTATCTTCATCATCACCTGCAATCACAAAGAATTGTGAGTGGTATAGATCAGGTTCCTTGAAATGTATCTTCATCTTGACCCTTAGTTTACTCCTCCTTGTAATCACAAACACAATAAGAAAAATGTGTCTTCCTTCCACCTTCTCATCATGTACATGCTCAAAATCATCCTTAAACTTTGTACCTGCTAATAAACATTTACATTGGATTTTCTTCTTCATCATTTTCATTGCATGCTTGAACTCACTCACTTGCTTTGACCAAACATTCAAGTGTCTCACTTCTCTTTCTGTCTTCACATCTACTTTTAGATCCTCTACTCTTGGAGCCTCTATTCAATTAGACTTATAGACCTCTGTCATGGTAGAATATGGCTTCCTTTCAACCTCTTGTCCAATCAGTGGACATACTACCTCTCCCACTATGACCTCTCTAGGCAATTCTTTCCTTTCCTCTAGCAACTCACTCTCACTTACCTCACCTTTCCCACTTATCAGGGTCTCTACCCCAAGGATCCCTGTCTCATCTAATCCAAAAACCTTTGCACTATCAGGTTCACATACTTCTTGTCCCATCAATGGACAAAGCATCATCTCATGTACACTCTCATCATGTCTTCTTAACTCTTCTTGCATCTTCACAAGGAGTTCTTCCTCTGTCTCAGATTTTATCACCATATCTTCCTCTTTTCTTTCTACCATTGCATCATTCTACAACACTGTTGTCTTGACATCTTCCAGACTTGAAGTGGCTTCAACCTCTATCTCCCCTTCATCCTCTACTTGCACAAATTCTTTCTTACCACACATAATTACCCTTGTTTTAGTCCTTCTTCATTTTCCATCAATGGATTCAATGTGAATGAAACCCCATCCTTCTCAATCTGATATGTATTATGCCTTCCATCATATAGGGCATACCTCCCATATTTCCATGGTATCCCTAACAACAAATGACATACACTCATAGGTACCACATCACATAGAAGCCTATCTCTATAGCCACCAATCTGAAATTCTACAAATGCTTGCTCCTTAACCAAAAGAGAATGTTCACCGTGCAACCAACAAACATAATAGGGATTCTCATGAGGTAATGTTTCCAAATTTAACTTGTCTACCATGTTATCCAAACTGTTGGAAAATTCAAATCACTAAGAGGGGGGGTGAATCAGTGATTTATGAAAGTCACAAACTTTTTCAAAACCAAGAATTTATGTTTGCTTTTGAACCAAGAGGAAAAATGACAATATGTGAAGAAAACTTGTCTTTTAAATCAAAACTACCAAATGACAGTTCAAAGACAAAATTTCACTTATGCATGAGCAGTATTGTTATTTTCATGAACCATGAATTAAACATAAAGCATTAACAAAGGTGGAACTTAACACTTTCATATGTATCAGAGCTCACATTAAATCATAACCTTTTATGCATGAAATTTGATATAAACATTGGCAGTTATGAAAGACTGGTGATTAACAACCATTCAATGCATTTGATGACACATTAAAATCAGACAGATAATAAAAATAGCACACATAAAATCATCACATAACACATTATATGTCTTGAGTGGAAAAACCTCTTGGGGAACAAAAACCACTTGAAAAAATATTTCTCTTTATTCACTTAGAGCACCAATTCTATAAAGTTCAGGAGTACCAACTCAACAAAGTTCAAGAGCACCAACTCCACAAAAATTAAGAAGCACCAACTTCATAAGATACATGAGCACCAACTCCTTTACAATGCAAAACAGTTACAGTATTCTATCAAAACCCTAGAAGTGCAATTTACAGTCCTAGAATTTCAATAAGCACATTAAAGAATGTTGTATGAAAATGACATCTTCCTTAAATATAATAATCTGAGAATCACTATAAAATATTTTCTTGATGCAATACAACTTTTGTACAATATGTCTGAAACATCATATTCTTCTTCCAGGTAACCCAAAAACATGCCTTAAAGCCATATTTTAGAGACACTGTGAATAATAACCTCTGAAAGCAATTTGTGTAACTGTAAACCAACTCGTGTTAGGGTTTAAATGGAAAACCCTAAATAATCCTTCTTCAAACAAACCCTTTAACAAAAATTACAAATATCACCACAATGAAACTATTTAGTCACAGTCGAGTATTGTCATCCATAAACCCTAATGCCCGTTTAAACGTAATCAAAAAAAGATTAAGCTCTTTAACAAAAACCTTATCAAAAGCATTTTCAAACCAATTTTATTCACTGAAAACATTCTCAATAACCTACTTAATCAATTGTTTCAAAGCCCATAAGTAACAAAAGTTCCTTACTTGTTTATGGTGAAAAACCAACTGAAAGAATACCTCAAAAACCTATAAAATCATTTAATAACCATCCAACTAGTAGACGCCAGTCTTAACCATCCTTCACTGTAGCTTCCTTGACCAACATCCATAGTCACTTAAGCTCATGTCATTCCATATGCCTGACCATTCTCATCCTAGCTCATGCAGTGAGCTAAACTTACATATCCATAACATACCAACTGAAAAGCTAAAATAAATTACAGATACCAGAATAACCATGGCAGATAGGGTTCCAAAATGAACCAACAAAATATGCATTTTACTCTAATTGAGCTTCAAGTGTTTTAGAAGACTTTTCAAAACAAAATAACTGTTTGAGGTCTGGTACATTTAAAGAAAACATCATAATTCCTTAGAATTCACTGCCAAGGCTTTTACCAAAATACTGACATCATAATAGTATTGAATCATCAACCCAATGAGTTGTCAATGCCACATGTACATGCATTGTCAATGATGGTTGTTGTTGTCATTTTTCAATTTGATATACCCAGTCACAAGTAGCTGATTTTGAACAACTAGTCACATTTAATCAACAAACCCGATACCACAGTATCAAACAAAATAATATTGTCACCACCATGTGACTCTAAACAAATTCAAAACCTTTATAACAATGATACCCATTGTCACATGTTTTTATTGTGATCAAAATTCCAAACAAAACAAAATGCTAACCATATAAACCTATCTAATACCTCATGTATTCTCCAACCATCACATGCTTAATGTGACTTGATTTAAAGCCTAAAACCTTGTTAAAATGAGTCCAAACAAAACCAAATCACCTTTTCATAATGACTTTGAATAACAAAAACTTTCTTGAATAACTTTCAAGTGACTTATATAATGCCAATTTCTTTGACAATATAGATTGCAATGAGATCCGATAGACCCACCTTTGTTCCACATGCTAAATCAAATGCCTTATAAGCAAATGAAAATTACCTTAGCAAAGACATGAAAAAGTGAATTGACCACGCCACACATATACCTAAAACATTTTTCTTTTTAACCAATCTGAAATGTTTCAAATGCAAAGACCATAGTACTGCCCTGCCAAAATGATAAAATGTCAACATCAACATGTATCAAGATCTGAACCAATCAAAAACTGAACCAAAACCTGTCACTACATATGAAATATGTATTATGTATCAACCAAAACCTGTAACTACATGTGAAAACCAAACCTCAACCATGTAACCAGTTTTGTCATCAAGGATAAACTACAAACATGATAAACAACTAAAAGCCAACAAACTCCCCCTTTGTCCTTGATGGAAAAACACATATCATCTCTCCCCCTTTTTCCCTCAATGACAAAGAATGAAAGAAGAGAATGTGAGATGCCATGGATATAAACAATTGAAACCAACCAACACAATAACCAGCTGCAAGTAGAACAATATAGCAGCAAATGAAAATATACAAGAGAGTTGTGAATGAAAACATATAGAAGCAAGCTCCCCTTGAACCAAAAAATGAGAGAATCAATAAAGTAAGGATTTAGAGATAACCCCCAATCGGAATCTCATCCTTTCAAAAACTTCTTTGGATAAAGGCTTAGTGAATATATCAACCACCTGTTCTTGTGAAGCAACAAACTATAGACATACTTCATTAGCTAGCACTTTTTTTTGAAGAAAGTGAAACTTAATGGCAATGTGTTTAGTGCGAGAGTGCATAACAAGATTTTTAGAGATATTGATCACACTAGAATTATCACATAAAATAGAAACAGGCTTAGAAACTGTGATACCCATCTTAGACAATGTTTGAGTCATCTAGAGCATTTGAGTACAACAAGAAGTGGAAGCTATGTATTCTTCCTTAGTAATGAAAAGAGAAATAGATTCTTATTTCTTGATGTGCCAAGCCACTAACCAATCACCAAGAAAGAATGCAACACCACTAGTGCTTTTCCTATCATCCAAACAACCAGTCTAGTTAGCATCTGTATATGCAATCAAAGAGAAATAATTGCTTCTTGGATACCAAAGACCATAATCAAGAGTACCCTGAATATACTTAAAGATTCTTTTAACAATAGTAACATGGGATTCCTTAGGTGAAGCATGAAACCTTGCAACCATGCAAACTGCCTGCATTATATCAGGTCTAGAAGCAATTAAATATAACAGAATGTCAATCATTGATCTATATTCAAATTGATTTGCATCAAGTGAATCATCAACTTTAGAGAGTTTGCAACCTGTAACCATTGGTGTACTAACAATATGACACCCATCCATGTGAAATTTCTTAAGCATCTCTCTAACATACTTGGTTTGAGAGAGAAATATACCACTTTCAAGTTGATAAACATGAAGAACAAGAAAGAAATTCCATTATCCCAACATTGACATTTCAAATTCAGATTCCACAATATGAGAGAATTTTTTAGTTAAAGCATCATTATTGCATCCAAAAATGATATCATCTACATAAATTTTGAGAACTAGAATATCAGTACCTTCAATCTTGACATAGATATTGTTGTCAACAACACTTCTAGTGAAGCCATTTGATGTAAAATGATTATCCAACCTAGATTATCATGCCCTAGGTGCTTTTTTAAAGCCATATAAGGCCTTCTTCAACCTGTAAACATTATTAGGCTTGTCTTTGTAAAAAAAACCTTTAGGATGTACCATATAAACATCTTCATCTAAATAACTATTTAAGAATGCAATTTTGACATCCATTTGATAAACAATGAAATTCTTATAAACAGAATAAGCCAAAAATATTCTAATGGATTCTAGTCTAGCAACAGGTGCATATGTTTCACCAAAATCAATACCTTCCTTTTGAGCATAGCCTTTGTAAACAAACCTTGCTTTTTTGTGAAGAAATTTTCCATTTTCATCAAGCTTATTCATGTAAACCCACTTTCCACATATGAAATTCTTGTCATCAGGTCTTGGGACTAACTACCAAGTTTGGTTTTTCTCAATTTCACTTATTTCTTCCTGCATAGACTTAAGCCAACATTCATCCAAGAGAGCTTCATCATAGTTCTTAGGTTCAAATTCAGTGACTAAACAAAAGGTTGTATGCTTTGCCATTTGAGCTTGTTCTTCAAATTTAGCAGCCTTTCTTCGTGTTTGAACTCCAACATTTCTATCCCCAATAATTTGAATTTGAGGATGATTTTTAGCAACAGATTTTGAAGGAGTTTTGGGCACAATATTTTTAGAACTTGTTGTTTCACCATGTTTAGGACTTGTTGTCTCAACATTTTTAGGTATTATTTCAAGTTTTATTTATGTTTCTTCCTCATTATCCTATACAAGATCAATTTCTAAATGTAGTCTTTCATCAACTTTCACATTAACTACCTCAACAATTTTATTAAGCCTTTTATTATAACATTTGTAGGCTTTACATTGAGTTGAGTATCCCAAAAAGATACCCTCATCATATTTTGATTGAAAGTTGCCTAGATGTTCATCATCTTTCTTAATAAAGCATTTGCTGCCAAAATTTTTAAAATATTTTACAGAGGAACACTTTCCATGCCACAATTCATAAGGAGTGAATTTTGATTTCACTCTAAGTTGCACTCTATTTAAAATGTATACAACTATATGAAATTCTTTCCAATACATGTTAGGCAACTTAGCCTCATCTAACATGGTTCTTTCCATTTCCTTCATAGTTTTGTTTTTACGCTCAACTACCCCATTTTGTTGAGGTGTTCTAGAGGCTACATATTGTCTATTAATACCATGTTGTTCACAATAATCAACAAATTCCTGAGAGGTGAACTCTTCTCCTTTACCAAATCTTAAGTATTTAAGCTTTAAATCAGATTCTTTTTCAACCATTTTATGAAAGATCTTGAATCTTTCAAATGCCTCTGATTTATGTTTAAGAAAAGTAACCCAAACCATTCTTGTATAATCATCCACAAACAACATGAAATAATTTTCACCATTAATTGAACTTGTTCTAGTTGGGCCACACAAATCTGTATGCACTAGTTGTAAAGCCTTAGTTGAAGAATGTTCTTTTGTCTTAAAACTAACTTTAGTTTGTTTACCACTTAAACATTCTTTGCACATAGAGTTTTCTAGTTTGTTAAGGATTGGTAGACCTCTAACATTCTAGTTTTTACTAATTCTAACCAAATTATCAAATTTTATATGTCCTAATCCTTTATGCCATAACCAACTTTCTTCAACTTGACCCATTAGACACATACCTTCATTATAGTCATTACCAAAGGTGTGTAGAAAATTATAAACATTACCTTTAGTCCTTCTCCCTACTGCAACAGTCTTTCCAGACTTGTTCTTAATCTCACATCCCTGTGAATTAAACATAACATGATAACCACTATCATAGATTTGGTTAACATTAAGTAAATTGTGCTTTAGGCCTTCCACATAACACAAATCATAGATAGTTGTGTCCTCATTTAGCACAAGTGAACCTTTACCTATAATCTATATACTAACGTGTTATCACTGAATTTCACATATCCACCAACATAATCTTCAAGTTTGATAAATTTTTCCTTGTCCCCTGTCATGTGGTTGGAACAACCACTATCTAAGACCCATAAGTCCTTTTTAGAATGAAAATAAGTTTGGACTAGAATTGATTGCTCTAATATTTTAACAAATTTAGGTTTCCAAACTATTTTTGTTTTCTGTTGTTTATTATGCAGATTAACTTTGCATTGTTTGATTGTATGTCCCAAAGTGTTGCATTTAAAACATTTGACCTGATTAACAAAACCAAAGTACTTCTTATGTCCAAACCTTGGTATTCTAGAAGTCATGAGTCTGCAAGTACTCACTTTATGGCCAAATTTGTTGCAAAAGAAGTAGTAACCATGAAAAAAAGGATTGAATCTGAATGGTGTTCTTTTATTTTCAATAGAATGTACATAATTCTTACCAGATTCAAAATGATTTGGTTTGAAACTCTTTTTTGTAGAAAAATATTTTTTCTTTGAAGTATCAATTGAACATTCACCTTTTTCAAACCCAACACTAGTTTTATCTTTATTCAATTTCTGCTTGCTAAGCATATCATTGAGTTTTAATTTACTTCCATACTCTTCAATTTTGTTTCTAAGACTAACAACTTCTTGTTCCAATTTTTGAATCTCTTTATCTTTGGAACTCACAGTTGTTTTAAGACAGTCCTCAATTCTCTTAGATTCTTCAAGCTCAGTCTTCAAAGAAACTATTGCCTGATCTAGCTTTTGTTCTTGAGTAAGGACTTTCTTTTTTAAGTTTTTTAATTTCACTTAAAGCACATTTTAACTCACCTTCAAGATATATTTCACCATATTCTAAATCAATTTTGTTGTTTGAATCTTCTTGCAGTTTGACTTCAGCCATAAACAGGGTCTCATCTTCTTCAACTGAAGAGTCTTCTGTTTCAGTGTCTATTTCATCTTTACTGAATAGACTCTTTTTCTTTTTGAAATTGAATTTCCTTTTAGGTTTATAGACCTTTTTAGATTGTTTGTCATATTTTTCATCATCATTGTTTTGATCACCATAGGGGTATTTAGCTACAAAATGTCCAATTTTTCCGTAGTTGAAACATTTAAAGGGAATTTTTCCTTTGTATTTTCCTAATCACTTTTTAAGTTTTCTAACAAAGTGAGCCTGTTTTGAATTAGAGTATTCTGACTTATTTCTTCTTCATTTTCCTTTTTCTCGGTTTTAAAAGTAGTTTATTTTTTCATTGAATTGCTTTTGCTTGTTCTCATTTCAAAAGCAGTAAGAGTTCCTTGTAAATTATCTAAGGTAAGCTAGTTAAAATGTTTATTTTCTTCAAGGGATGATACCTTAGTTTCATATTTAGGATGCAAGGTTTTAATGACCTTCTTGACCAAATCAAAATATTTTGCTTGTTCTCCTAACCCTCTCACTACATTAACAACTTTATCTATTCTCAAAAATTATTCAGCTACTTTTTCATCATCCTTTATTTCTCATTTCCTCAAACTGAGTTTTGAGAGTAAGTATTTTTTACTATTTTACTATGTCATTTCCTTGATAAATATTTTCAAGTTTTTCCCAAATTTCCTTAGCTGATTTGCAACATGACTTTAGCAAATACATCTTTGCTTAAAAACCACACAAAAGATCATGTTTAGCTCTAGCATTAGTTTCATACTTATTCTAAGTAGAATCTGAGGGTATTGTGAGTGGAACAGTATACCCATCTAGAACTATGCTCCATACATCAAGATCAATTGAAACCAGATATGTTTCCATTTTGATTTTCCAGAACACATAGTCTATACCATCAAACAGTGGAGCTCTAGTCATAGAAGTACCTTCTTGAGCTTGCGACATGTTTGACATACTTCCAAAACCAGAATCTATCCTAGGTGGATTAGACCTATGAAAGGACCCTATGCTCTGTTATCAATTTTTGGAAGACTAAAATCATTGAGAGGGGGGGTGAATCAGTGATTTATGAAAGTCACAAACTTTTTCAAAACCAAGAATTTATGTTTTCTTCTAAACCAAGAGGACAGATGACAGTTTATGAAGCAAACTTGACTTTTAAATAAAAAACCCCAAATGACAGTTCAAAGAAAAATTTTTACTTGTGCATGAACAGTATTGTTATTTGCATGAACCATGAATTAAACAGAAAACATTAAAAGAGGTGGAACTTAACACTTTCATATGTATCAGAGCTCACATTAAATCAGAACCTTTTATGCATGAAATTTGGCATAAACATTGGCAGATATGAAAGACTAATGATTAACAACCATTCAAGCATTTGATGACACATTCAAATCAGACAGATAAGAAAAATCACACACATAAAACCATCACAAAACACATTATATGTCCTGAGTGGAAAACCCTCTTGGGAATTAAAAACCACTCAAAAAGATCTTTCTCTTTATTCACTTAGAGTACCAACTCTTTAAATTTCAGGAGCACCAACTCCTTTACAATGCAAAATAGTTACAGTATTCTATCAGAACCCTACAAGTGCAATTTGCAGTCCTAGAATTTCAATAGAAGACCATAAATACTTTCAATAAGCACATTGAAGAATGTTGTATGAGAATGACAACATCTTCCTTAAATACAATAATCTGAGAATCACTATAAAATATTTTCAATGCAATACAAATTCTATACAATATGTCTGAAACATCATATTCTTCTTCCAGGTAACCCAGAAAAATGCCTGAAAGCCATCTTTTAGAGACACTGTGAATAATAACCTCTGAAAGTGGTTTGTGTAACTGTAAACCAACTCGGGTTAGGGTTTAAATGGAAAAACCTAAATAATACTTCTTCAAACAAACCCTTTAACAAAAATTACAAATATCACCACAATGAAACTATTCAGTTACAGTCGAGTATTGTCATCCAAAAACCCTAACAGGTTTAAACATAATCAACAAAATATTAAGCTCTTTAACAAAAACCCTATCAAAAGCATTTTCAAACCAATTTTATTCACTGAAAACATTCTTAATAACCTGCTTAATTAATTTTTTCAAAACCCGTAAGTAATAGAAATGCCTCAAAAACCTGTCAAATGGTTTCATAACTGTCCAGCTGGTAGACGCTAGTCTTAACCATCTTTCACTGTCATTTCCTTGAACAACATCCATAGTCACTTAAGCTCATGTCATTCTGTATGCCTGACCATTCTCATCCTAGCTCATACAATGAGCTAAACTTACATATCCATAGCATACCAATTGAAAAGCTAAAAGAAATTACAGATACCAGAATAACCATGGCAGATAGGGTTCCAAAATGAACCAACAAAAAATGCATTTTACTCTAATCGAGCTTCAAGTGTTTTAGAAGACTTTTCAAAACAAAATAATTGTTTGAGTTCTGGTACATTTAAACAAAATATCATAATTCCTTACAATCCACTACCAAGGACTTTTACCAAAATACCTACATCACAATAATATTGAATCATCAACCCAGTGAGTTGTCAACACCATATGTGCATGCATTGTCAATGATGGTTGTTGGTGTCATTTTTCAATTTGATATACCTAGTCACAAGTAGCTGATTTTGACTAGCTAGTCACATTTAATCAACAAACTTGATAGCACAGTATCAAACAAAATAATATTGTCACTACCATGTGACTCTAAACAAAGTCAAAACCTTTATAACAATGATACCCAATGTCACATGTTTTTATTGTGATCAAAATGCCAAACAAAAAAAAATGATAACCATATAAACCTGTCTGATACCTCATACATTTTCCAGCCATCACATGATTAATGTGTTGATTTAAAGCCTGGAACCTTATTAAAATGAGTCCAAATGAAACCAAATCACCTTGTCATAATGACTTTTAATAACAAAAACTTTCTTGAATAACTTTCAAGTGACTTGTCTAATGTCAATTTCTTTGACAATATAGATTGCAATGAGATCCAATAGACCCACCTTTGTTCCACATGCTAAATCAAATACCTTATAAGCAAATACCAATTACCTTAGAAAAGACATGAAAATTCAATTGACCAAGCCACACATATACCTGAAACATTTTTATTTTTAACCAATCTAAAATGCTTCAAATGCAAAGACCATAGTACTGCCCTATCAAAATGATAAAATGTCAGCATCAACATGTATTAAGATCTAAACCAATCAAAAATTGAACCAAAACCTATAACTGCATATGAAATATGTATCATGTATCAACCAAAACCTATAACTACATGTGAAAACCAAACCTCAACCATGTAACCAATTTTGTCATCAAGGACAAACTACAAACATGATTAACAATTGAAAGCCAACACAAACTACCTAAATCTACCATTACCTCACATACCTTTCCTTTACACTTGCATCTGGTCTTGTAAATTTCCTTCCTCTATAGCATCTCCTTCTCTTCAAACAACTCTCTGATTCCCTTTGCCATGTTGTTCCTTCAACTACCAACTATCTTCTTCTTCAACCTGTTACTCTTTACCTTCAAATATCTAGTCCCTGTAGCTCTTATACAACCTAATGCAGTGCTAAGAGGACACAAAACACATCTCACAAATCCTTAACAATATCTCAAGGAAATATTTGTATAACCCATGCTCTTAGGTGTTCTTGGAGGCATTCTTACAACTACTCAATATAATGAAACAATAACACAAGTCCTTATCTAACCTTTGATTGGACATTCCATAAGGAAAACAAATTATTCCATGCAAAACCCTATCAACAACCTTGACATTTCAATAATAGGTCTTTGCTTCATAATTTGTACGATAACTTTGTAGCCCTTCAACTAGGGACTATCATCACTAATTCTTTGGTTAGAAGCAATACACCAAATGTAATCACACATTTGAGTACCTTTTTGGACCTTCTAAAACATATCAAAAAATGTAGATATCTTTGTTTTGTAACAACACTCATTGAATTTGACTGGCATTTGAAAAACATGCCTAAATAAGCTTCTTAAGACTATTCATCTCTATCAACTTGACTTAAAACATCCAAGTGAAATCTTAGACCTCGAACATGGCTTCAATTCCATTCAATACACTTTATCAGATGACCTGCAAAGGATTCTAACCCTATTCCATGAAAAGACTCCAAAACCATATTGAATACAAACTTAACTACGTGTTTCAATACTTTCAGAATAGGGTAGTAAAGAAAAAAAATTCAAAATTCATGGTATTTGATACACCTAACCTAACAAATTTTTTTCAAGCCTCTTATCATCATATTCAATTGTTCTTACCCATGAGAAAACCCAACTCATAAAGCAAAACATTCAAACTTTACTATTCTCTTCTATTAACATACTAAAACACAAGAAATTCAGAGACTAGGGCATCAAGTTAACATTAGCAGACCAAATCTTCACAACCTACGATCTTGGGATATGAGAGTATACATAGAAATGAAACATTCTGCAAGCTTTTAAATTTTTCCACTAGTTAGATTAAGAGATCCATAATTTTGTTAACCCACTATTTAGCCTAGGAGGGTTTCAGACTTGTCTATAATAAAAATGCAATATCTTCTTCCATATTTAATGAAAATGAATGAAACAAATTGAAAAATGAAGTAGACTCACAAAACTATCATATCCAATTGGTCTTAGATCATGGAGAGGTTAGTTCATTCCATTTAGAGCATCAGAATAGGAATAAATGAGTGGAAAATAGAGAAATAGAAGGTTTCAACATTTCAAACTTCAAATTTATCTTCCACCACACCCTTAAAATGATGCATTGAGGCTATTTATGCCTTTTCCAACTTTTTTTAACTACCTACAACTGGCTCAACAACTTCTACATGACTTTTGACCCTTCATATTCTTATTGTTGTAATTTTTGCAATTTTCCAATTTTGCAACATTTGACACTTTTACCAGTCGATGCAACTTTCACAAAATGAACTCAATAGACTTAATTTACATCATAAGTGGTCTATTATGACCTTATTCTAATGAAAAACACCTAAACCCTATTATGGACCTCATTTGACAATATTTTCAATATTTTGCAAATTGGATACATAACCTATCCCAACACCCAGAAAATGACTTAAATCCATTATAATGGTCTTGAAAGACCTTATTGAATGAACCCTAAGCACTCCTTAACCACTTATTTACAAATTGGACTCATGGAGGCTTGAATGCAACATGGTGCTCCTACACCAATTTTACTGATTAATCATTGCCAGTAAGAATATTTGCCAAAATTTGATCTGTTTGTTTTTTAATTGTCTAGGAGATTGATAAGATGATTTTTTATCAAATCCTAATTTCGAGAATGACACATATTGTATAAGACGTCGAGTCTTGTTTCAATCATGTGACAGCCTGTATAAGGAAATTATAAAGCTTGACCAAATGACAATTTCTATTTTCAGGAAGGACACATCTTGTATAAGACGTAGGTTGATTGTTTTGGTTATCTAAGTGTTTCAGATATTTATTTGGTTTGACTTGATGACCTTGTTGATGTGTTTGTCTTGTTGATGTGTGACTTGTCTTGATGTGAGGACAATTGTTTGTATTTGATGACAATGTCTGACTTAGTTTGACTAACATGATGAACCCTAAAGGACTGACCTAGTGCGGCCTCAGGGGCTCATCGATTCATGGCCTTGCCTATGTTATACATGCAGAGACCTCGTAGTTTGACACGACCATTGACTTTGTTTTATGGACAATGGACTAAGTCATGATTTCATTGTTTATATAAAAAACCTAAAGGACTGACCTAATGCCTTGGGGGCACATTGACAGATGGCCTTGCCTACGTCTAGTTGTAGAGGCAATGTAGTTCCACAATGAAAAAGACTAACTGACATGGCTAACTCTAACTCTATTTTTGGGTTTTTTGAAAGTTATTTGGATTTGTTTTTTGGGTTTTTTGACATGTTTTGATTTTTTTTCCTTTTTGAAGTTTTATGATGTTTTTGGATTTTTTCAAGACATTTTTTGTTGTTTTCGAATTTTTTTAGAACATTTTATGATGTTTTTTGGATTTTTTCAATGGTTTTACATCCTCAGAACAACCACTATAAGAACCAAATGATGTAAGTCAAGTGCTTGCTCCTAGTCGGGTATAAGACCAATTTATTATGAATAGGATGGAATGGGGATGCGAAGTGTGCTCGATGTCAATCATTCCAAGTCATGGAAAGGACAACCATTTATTATGGGTGATATGAAAAGGATAAATGATAAGGTGATATGATGAAAATGTTAGATCGAAATGATGGTAGACAAAGGAGTAGAGTCATCTACACATGGCACCTTTTTTCCAAGTTTTCACCATGGTACTCTTCCAAAGTGCCACCGAAGTGGTTTTCACTATTGGATGACTTATTTCTCTTTACTATTTTCTTGATTTTCCAATTTTTTTATGTTACCAAGATGCCTGTTTGCTAGGTTTTCACCTAGGTAATGATTTTTTTTATTTTTTTTGTATTTTCCATGATTATGACAAGGCTCTTAGAAGCTATGTGTAGAACCTCTTCAGATGAAGGTTGTTGATTGGAACTGAAAGTGGTTCTCCTTCATGGGTAGAGAGTTGGTATGCTCTTGATCTAAAGGCTTCTGTGACAATATAAGGTCATAGCTAGTTTGGCTCAAACTTTCCTATTTTTTCTCTTTCTACTTGATTTTTTGGATTTTCCATTAAAACCAAGTCACCAATGTCAAAATGTCAATTCAAGACTTTCTTGTTGTAGCTGCGACAAAGATGATTTTGATATGCTTGAAGATGATCTAGTGTCTTTTTTCTTCATTTGTTCAGGAACTCTAGCTCATGTAGTTTGGACACACGGTACTCTTCATCATCAATATGTCCTTTCAAAGATACCCTTAGGGAAGGAATCTTAACCTCAATAGGAAAGATGGCCTCAAAACCGAATACCAAGGAATATGGAGTGGCATCGGTAGGAGTGTAGATGCTTGTGTGGTAAGCCCATAGGGCAGGGTTAAGTTGTAAATGCCAATCATGACCAACATCATTAACAACCTTTTTAAGAATTCCAAGGATTGTTTTGTTAGATGCCTTAGCTTGGCCATTACCCTGTGGGTAATATGGAGTGGAAAAGTGGTGTTGGATATGCAATTCTTGGTAGAGGTGATGGAATTCTTGGTTTTATAAATAGGAGGCCATTATCCGTGATTATGGATTGAGGGATTCCATACTAAAAAATGATGTAGTTAAGGATGAACTTAGAAATTTGTATGCCTGTAATGTAGGTCATAAGAATGGCTTCAATCCACTTGGTAAAGTATTCAGTCACAATAATGATGAATTTATGACTGTTAGAGGATGTAGGATGTATCTTACCAATGAGGTTGAGTCCCCATTGGGAAAAGGGATATGGTGACGCTATTGGATAGAGCTCCAATGTTGGTGTGTGTATTAAGTCTCCGTGAATATGGCACTATCAACATTTCTTGACAAAGACATATGAGTCATTTTCCATCATAGGCCAATAATAGACCAATCTCATAATCTTCTTGGTTAAAGTGGGACTCTAGAGTAGGATCCACATATACCCTCATGTACCCCACACAAGGTCTCTTGTGCTTCTTCAGTATCAAGACATCTCAACAGGGTGTTGTCTAAGCCACATCTATAAAGAGTATCTATGATGATGGTATACTTAGAGGACTTATGGATAAATATCTTATGTTGGTTGTTCAAGAGGTCAAGGGGTAGGATTTGGGCATGGAGGTGGTCTTATATGTCTTTGTACCATGGGGAATTGTGACCAAAAATTTTGCATACCATCTATAAATCTAGGACATCAAAGGTAGGGACCAAAATTTGTTCTACCAAAAACTCAAATTTAGGCATGTTGCTATGTATGTCTAAGAGCGAACCAATGGTTTCCATGGCATCTGCTGCCTTGATCTGAATGCAGGGTATTTGATGAAAGAGGTTGTTGTCAAAATATTTTTTGAGACTATCTGCTAGCCGCTTGTATGGGGTGAGCTTTTCATCTTTGGTTTCATAGCCATACTTGTTAGACTACCAACTGATAATCTCCATAAACTTGTAGATGCCTTATCTTCCATTTGATTTTCATTCGTAGTCCTGTTAAAAGAGCCTCATATTCTGCTATATTATTAGTGCATCAAAAATCAATTCTGAATGACTTAGGAATAGTGTCTCCCTATGGTGTGATAAAAAATATGCTAGCCCCTGAACCATGATTTGTGTGGGACCCATCAAAGTATAACTTTCATGGAATTCTTGTGTCAACAGTGAAGATGAATTCATCAAGAAATTTTCAAACTAGAGGATGATCTACCTTAATCGATGCATCTGTCAGCTAGTCAGCAATAACTTGTCCTTTTATAGCTTTTCTTTCTACATACTAGATATCATATTCACTGAGTACCATTACCCATTTAGCCAATCATCCTATTAATGCTACTTTACTAAGGAGATACTTTAAAGGATCTACCTTTGCAACCAAAATTTTTTGGTGGATTAACTTGTAGTTCCTAAGTTTTTGAGTGGTAAAAACTACTGCAAGATATGCACGTTCTATGGGATTGTAATTTAGCTCATATCCCACCAAAGTATGGCTAATATAATACACTACACTTTCACAGCCCTAATTATCATTCTATGCAAGTAAGGCTCCTAGTGTTGATATGGTTACTGAAATGTAGAGTATCAAAGGTCATCCATCAGTAGGTGGCATTAACACTAGTGGTGTAAGTAGGTAATCCTTGATTTGTTGAAAAGCTTCTTGGTATTTATCTTTCCATACAAATGATACCCCTTTTTTGAGTAGATACTGAAAGGGATGTATTTTTTTTGCTAACTGCACTATGAATCATCTAATAGACTACAGTCTCCTTTGTAGTGTTTGTAGTTGACTTATATTGGCGAATGGAGGCATGTCCAGTATATCTTTCACTTTTTTTGGGTCCACTTCAATGCCTCGTTTAGAAATAATGTATTCTAGAAGTTTTCCTGATTGCACACCAAATACACATTTTTTAGGATTTAGCCTCACTTTATATTCTTCTAATATTTGAAAAATATTATCTAGGGCATGTAATTGATCATCCCTTATCAATGATTTAGCTATCAAATCATCCACATAGTCTTCCATGAGAGTGTGTATGAGATCATGGAAAATGGTTGTCGTGGTGTGTTGATATGTTGCTTCAACATTCTTAAGTCCAAAGGGCATGATGTTCCAACAATAAGTTCCCCATGGACAAGTGAAAGTTGTCTTATGTTGGTCTTCAAGTGTGATTCTGATTTGATTATATCCTGAGAAACCATCCATAAGGGATAACATTTCATATCTTGTTGTTAGGTCCTAATCATGTCAATATTTGGCAGAGGAAAGTCATCTTTAGGACATGCTTTGTTTATATCTCAGAAGTTTGTATAGATGTGGATTCCACCTATTGGTTTTTTTACTGGTACGATATTTGAAATCCATTTTTCATAGTCAATTGATCTGATAAAGCCAACATCCAACAGTTTCTTTAGTTCAGCTTTGACTAATAAAGCAATTGGTGAGTGCATTTTTCTTAATTTCTGCTACATAGGTTTAGCACCTGGTTGTAATGGAAAATGATATAATATCATGTCAAGATCTAGTCTAGGCATGTCGGCATATGACCATGCAAAGTTGACTTGTATTTCTATGAAGAAGTTACAAAATTTAGATTGCTTTGTTTCTGTCAAAGATGCTGCAAAATAGATTAGCTAAGGATTATCTTCAGTGCCTATGTTGATCTCCATAGATTCCTTGACCGAAATTGGTGAATTTTCTTGAGCAACAAGGAGAATTTTCAACCCTCCATCCTTGGGTGCCTCAGAGAGGTTTTTCCCCTTAGATGCATCCTCATTTTTTTCTTTTTCATCATCCAAAGGCACCTTTTAGTTTTCACCTATGGACTCCCCAAAATAAGCCATGTTATCCAAGTCTATGGTAAATCTAGCCTTATGGTCACCACTAGGTATTCCTTCTCACAGTCCCATGAACTCAATTAATGCTTTGTCATTCTCAAAGGTATCTAAAATAGGGAGGTCTTGTTGATCCTAATCAATAAGCTGGGGATATTCTAGGGGCATGTCATCATCGGAAGTATCAAAATTCAAAGGGGTCAAGGTGAAGGCTGAATTATTGACATAGTTCCAAAAGGATTTTATGGTGTCTTCCCTACTCCTAGGAGGAGGTGCATTAGGTTTTGATGTGTCCCATGATGGACCAATTTTGAAGCGTTTCTCAAACATTTCATCAATGTAGGTTCATCGGGTTCTCTAAAGGTTTCAAAGAGTTCATAATCATTGGATGATTTGTCAAAGCCAAATTCATATTCGTTTGAGTCAGTGGAATAATGAGGTTGGTCAGATGGCTCATTGGATGTCTCAATAGCTTCAAAAGCATTGACTCCCTCTTGTAAATGTGATGCAATGCTAGAAACTCCAATCTTAAGTAGTTTAAAGCCTAGCACTAGGCCTTTCAGTTGCTTAGAGACAATGATGGGTTCAGTCCTCCCATTCTAATGTAATCCCAACCCGCTATGTACATCATATCCTTTGTTTTGCATTATCATGAAACCTTTTCCATATTGATCTGTGGGTATTTGAGTGGGTGGAAGAGGTTCTTCATTGTCTTCTTTGTATAACCAAGAGGTCACATCTTCTTCATTTATAGCTTCTTTACTTAGTTCCCCCCATTTTGTGAAATTCATTATTGGAGGGACGTGTATGGTGGTGATGGATTGTCTCATGTTTTTCATTGTTAGACCATATGATTTGGGAGAAACCAACTAGTTGATACAATAAGATGCTTTCATATGATACTCTCCACTTGGATCTCAACCTTAGGGGTGGAAGGTGGTGGTTGGGAAGTAGATGTTTTGGAAAGAGTGGATGGATTGATATACTAGGATGAGTTGGATGATAAAGCATCCTAATTAATAGACACCTATCATTGGGGTATTCTGCATAGGTTAGTGCAATACTAGAAAGGATCAAGATCACCATCTATCGTGATCTCGGTGACATTGTATGGGTTCATTTAAGGCATTGGTGGTAAGTGGAAGGGACAAACTTCATAGCAAGTATCCATGGTCTTCCCAACAAAAGATTATATGGGAGGATGAGATCCAAGACTTGGAAATTGGTATCTATAACTGCAAGACCAATTCTGATGGGAAGCGTTACGACTCCTTTAGATGACCATTCTTCATCATCATATGCCTTAATGACAATGCTCTTAGTAGTGTCCACATGTGCCTCTAAGAAGCCTAATGCCTCAACCAATTTGAAGGTGCAAATATTCAACCCTGCTCCTCCATCTACCAAGACTTGTTTAACTTTTGATTTATGGACAATAACTTCGAGGTGCAAAGGGCCATTGTGGTATGTATTCTCAGTTGAGTAATCTTTTTTTGAGAAGGTATCATGATGAGATTTTGTTATGTATCCTACCGTCTCTTGGAAGTGATTGACAACAAGTTTGGTAGGGATGGTTGTTCTTTGCAAAGCTTTGTCTAAAATAGCTTGATGATTAGGTGATATACGCAACAGTTCCAAGATATAAATTTGCACTAGGGTCTTCCCCAATTAATCAAGTAAATTGTACTGAGGCTTGGAGGACTGTGGTTGTTGTTGTGATGAAGTTTCTTAATTGGTTAGCTTAGTTTGGTGAGTGTTGACAGCACATTCGGGAGTTTTCTTTATGGTAATAGTGTTGATATGTCTTTCAGTGGCTCAAACGTGATTTATGATGGTGTCGTGATTATAGTCATATTTGACATTAGCATAGTTGGCTTGATTATTATTGGTCTTATTTCCCAAACTGGAGGATTTTTCTTTTCCATGGTCATGTAATTGATCAGTAAAGACCTTGTGATCATTGTTTGAGGATGTCTATTTCTATCCATTAACTTCAATAGTTCCATTTTCCACAAGATCTTGAACAATGTTCTTCAACTATCGAAATTGTGGTAGACTGTGTCCTTAGTTTGGTGGAAATCACAAAAAGTGTTGTCATCCCACCAAGAGGGTTTAAATTATCTAGGATCATATTGTTTTGGCTCAGGAAGTTGTATGAGGTAGTGTTTTATCATTTCTTTAAAGACTGATTCAATTGGTTCCACTAGGGGACTAAATTTGTGTTTTGGAAACTTCATTTGTGATCGTGGTTGTTGCATGTTTTGGATAACATTGGAAATTTGGTCAACATTGTTGGGTGTGTTGTTAGATGGGTCATGTCCTCTAATTGTAATGACTGGTCTTGTGTGTAGGGCTTTAGCATAAACAATGCCATCATTTGTTATGTTCTTGTTTTGGGACCAAAATTTGTTCCTATCATTAGGGGTGCTTTGAACATTTGGATTTATATTTGACATATTGATTTCACCTTTGTCAATGAGAGCCTGTTTAAGTATGATACCCATTTCTACTTGTTCCACAGAAGAAGTTCAATAGTGTACTCTTAGGTCACTTCTCAATTTTGAATTAAGGTTTTCTAGGAATATGGTGACATTTTTCTTTTTAGGTATTCCAATAGGGCATCAACTAGCTAGAATCCTCCATCTCTGGAAGAAGGTGTTAAAGTTATCTCCTTAATCTTGTGTGGTGTGTCATAAGGTTTATATTGTGATTTCATTGTCAATATTAAAGGCGAAATGTTCAGTAAATTTTTCAGCAAGTTCACCCCATGACCTTATGCTATATGAAAGTTAAGAAAACCATTCAAGTGCTATTCCAACAAGGCTTCACAGAAAAATTTTCATGAGATATGTGGGGTCATATGCAACATCTATGCACATTGTGGAAAATTCCCTTATATATTCAATAGGATTATGCTTCCCATTATACTTAGGAAAGTTTGGTATAGCATATCCATGTGGGAAGGGTTTCATGTATAAAGCTTTGTCAAAGGGAAATGGACATAAGTCTTTTGCTGAAAAAGTCTTTTTGCTAGACATTGCCATATTGTCCATTTTTTGTTGAAGGGCTCCCATTTGTGTTTGTAGAACATACAATTGTGTCAATGACATGTTGGTTGTATTGTTGGGGTCTATGTAAGTGTTTTGAAATCCAATGTTATGTGATGGATTTTGGTTCAGTTTAGGAATGAAGGATGGATTTTGGTTTGGAATATGAGAGAATAAGTTTTGGTTTGATGTTGGTTGATTGGGAACATGAACGTTTTGTGAAGGATCGGGTTGGTTGCCAAATTATATGAGAGGTATTTGTCCCATTTTTGAAACCCCTATTTGTGGCCTGGCACTAGTGGTGTTGATGTTTGGTATAACACTTTCCGTGTTTATGCTAACTTTATGCCTTTTGCTTCCATTTTTGGTGCCAAAGGGATTTAATGATGATGCCCCTATGGTAAAATTAAGGCCTTTTGTCATGCTCAATGTACCAAATGGTGGTGTATGTACTATTGTGGCACTTTGGGTAGGTACTGTAAATGGTATGGTTGATGTTACTTGAGGGATAGAGCCACTAGAAGTCATCATGTTTTTCCCTTAGGTAAATAAAGTTTGCAATGTATGAATGTCAAACTCAGGATGTAATGTGGCACTTTCTACTAACAATTTTTCTTAGTATCATTGGGGATCTTGTGCCAAGTATTCATCTACAAAAGAGGAAAATTTTGGATCTTGGACAGCAGCGTCAGTCTTCAACTACAATGTGTCCTTGTTGGTCTCTAGTGACAAATTTTTCCAATTAATTTTTGTGTGGTCTTAATGTCCCTGATGGGGGGTTTGAAAGAGTGTTGATAAAGTCTTATGGGTCAGCCATTTCTCTTTGTTTCCTTTTTGACCTTGTTTTGACCATGTAAGATATGCTCAAAATGTAGATGATGCAGAACTATTTTCATGAATGATATGATTTTAGTCTATGTTTTTTGGATTTTTTTTTATATAAGGAATGAATGCTAATGCAACTATGTTTTTGGTTATTTTTTTGGAAAATAAGGGATGTTAAATGTTGATTAATGTCTAAAATGATGGTTTCCTAAAATGACTATGTCTAAGTATACAAAAGTGTAGGGAAGCTTTTTAAAGGTAATAAAATTTGGGATATTTGAGAAGAGGTTACTAACCATCAAAGTTTAGCCATCGCTTCAATTCCAAGATTAGCAATACAATCATAAATCAAACTAAACCCAAGCTAATAATGAAGAACAATGGAAGACAAAACATTTGTAAACAAAATATCTCACCAAACACACATGCAATTCCATGAATCACCTCCATTACCCTTCTCCATTTTGTTGTAGTATAGTACTTGCCCTCATATTTTAATTAAGTATATAAATATGGCCTCATGACAATGATAATAGAAAAACATTGAATATTTCTAAAGTTGCTTCCAAAACTCATAATATTTCGAGAGGGAGTAAAAATGGTAGAGGTAAAGCCAATTTATAGAAAATATGATTTTCAAATGACAGGATGAGATTGAAAGATAAATCAATGATTAAGATTAAAATATGTGGCATGCAATAGGGTTGGGGTTAAATTAGTGTAAGTGATAAAGCATGAATGGTGGAGATTAAATTAAATAATAATTTAATCATTGGTGGAAATTAGTTGAGACATAGAAGGATAAGGATTGCATATAGAAGATAATATTGACAAAGTGATCAACACAGAAAGACTGTTCATTAGAGATAACCAGATATTATCTCACCAGATAATTAAATGATCAAATTTTATCTAGACTTAAGTGATAAATGACTAATTATATAACAAAGAGATTATCTAATTATAGAGGAATGTGATAAGGATAAATCATTTTGAATTAAATGATTTCAATTCAACATTCAAGATTTTGGGATTAAATTAAATAAATAAATATTCATTTAATATTAGAGAAAATAGGTTAAGGAATAATTAAACAATTAAAGTGATTATTTAATTATAGTTGAAAGTGTCATAGGAATTAATTAAATAATAGTTTATTTAATTTTAGAGAGAAAATAGATTTAATTAGCGACGTAATTAAATAGATAATATTTATTTAATTAATCAAGGAAGAATAAAGGTAAGAACGAATTAATTAAATAATTACAATTATTTAATTAATAGAGGACATATGACTTTAGAAAATAATTAAATAAAAAAATATTATTTAATTATGAGAAATGAGATGAATGAAATTAAGGGTCACGGGCCTAGGAAAAATTTTAGTGTCTACATTTGTAATACTTATTCTACCTTCTCTTCTATAGAAATAGTTGCTACTGAGATAGTTAGAGCACTTGTTGCAAGGAAAAAAAGAGAATTGTGGCACCATAGACTTGGGCACATGAGTGAGAAAGGGATGAAGATCCTTCACTCCAAAAAGTTTCTACAACCTCTAAAGTAGATTGAATTGGAGTTCTATGAAAATTGTGTTTATGGAAAACAAAAAAGAGTGATTTCTCAAAGTTGGGAAAGAGAAGAAGAGTGATAAATTATAGCTTGTGCATTTAGATTTATGGGGACCAACTCAGGTATCTTCTCTTGGTGGATCTTGTTATTATGTTACTTTTATTGATCATGCAACTAGGAAAACATGGGTGTATTTCCTAAAAAAAAGATAGAAGTATTTGAAACTTTTAAAAAGTGGAAAGATGGTTGAGAATGAGATAGGAAAAATTTTGAAGTGTCTCAGATATGATAATGGAGGTGAGTATTTCAGCAGAGAATTTGAAAATTATTTTTTATGCAATGGAATATGTAGGTAGAAAATAGTTCCTAGAACCCCACAAGAAAATGGTGTGTCTGAGAGGATGAATAGGACCATTATGGAGCATGCAAGGAGCATGAGATTGCATACTGAACTACCCTTACAGTTTTGGGTAGATGTTCTACATACCACTATTTATTTAATAAACAGAGGACCTTCAAATCCTTTGGATGGTGGCATTCCAAAGGAGGCATGGATGTGTAAAAAGGTAAACTATTCATTTCTGAAAACATTTGGTTGTGAAGCTTTTGTCCATGTTGATACTGAAAATAGAACCAACCTTGAAGCTAAGTCTAAAAAATGTGCCTTCATTGGCTATGGAGTAGATGAATTTGGTTATCGGTTATGGGATTATGAAAATCATAAAATAATTAGGAGCAAAGATGTTATATTCAATGAGAAGGTCATGTATAAGGATCAACAATAGGAAAAGAAGCATGAATAGGCTAGAAAGGAATATGTGGTGTTGGATGAGATTCCAGAAAATAAAATTCCAGTGATACCTGATGCTCAACAAGTTATCCCACAGACTCCTACAAGTGTTAGATGTTCTACAAGGATAACTAGACCTCCAAAAATATTTTATCCATTATTATATTCTATATTATTAACTAATTCTGGTGAACCTAAAGGTTATGAAGAAGCAATGCAAGCAAATACCAAAAAGTAGTGGGAGGTAGGCATGAAAGAGGAAATGGATTCCTTGTTGTAGAATTAGACTTGGGACTTAGTCCAATTTCCTGTAGGTAAAAGAGCATTGCCAAATAAATTGGTTTATAGTTTGAAAGAAGAAGATGGAGGCAAGAAAAGATATAAGGCCAGACTTGTGGTAAAAGGTTTTGCACAAAAAAAAGATATAGATTTTGATAAAATATTTTCTCTAGTTGTAAAGATGACTTCTATTAGAACTATTCTAAGTATTGTGGTTGCATAAGACTTGCATCTTGAATAGCTAGATGTGAAAAAAATATTTCTCCATGGGGAATTGGAAGAGGAAATATTCATGCAATAAGCACAAGGATACGAGGTCAACGATAAGGAGGAATTTTTGTCCAGGTTAAAGAAGAGTTTGTATGGATTGAAGCAAGAACCTTGGTAATGGTATTTGAAATTTGATAGTTTTATGGTTGAACAAGGTTACAAAATATGTCATTTTGATTATTGTGTTTATTTTAAGAAATTGGATAATGGAAACTATGTTATCCTATTGCTTTATGTTGATGACATGCTTGTTGTCGGGTCTAACATGCAACATATTAATGAACTTAAACAAAAATTAGAAAATTCATTTTCTATGAAGGATTTGGGTGTAGCAAAACAAATCCTTGGTATGAGGTTCACATGGGATAGGACAAATAGAAAATTATTTTGGTCTCAAAGTGAGTATGTGGAGAAAGCGTTGAAAAGGTATAACATGCAAAATGCAAAATCAGTTAGTACACCTTTGCCTAGTCATTTTAAGTTGAATAAGGAGAATTGTACAAAGACACTAGAGGGGGGAGACAAAATGTCTAAGATACCATATGCATCAGTAGTTGGTAGCCTGATGTATGCAATGGTATGCAGAAGGATAGATATTACACATGTAGTGGGAGTTATGAGCAAGTATATGAGCAATACGATAATGGAACATTGGAATGTAGTAAAATGGATTCTTTGATATTTGAGAGGTACTACTTCAAAGAAACTATGTTTTGGATGAACAAATTCTTCTCTAAAAGGATATGTTTACTTTGATTTGGCGACTGATATTGATAGCAAGAGGAGTACTACAGGGTATGTTTTTTATTGTAGGAGGAACTGTAGTTGGTTGGATTTCAAGACTACAAAATGTTGTTGCACTTTCAACCACTAAAGTTGAATATGTTGCTTCTACGAAAGCCAGCAAGGAGATGATTTGGTTATAACATTTTCTAGAGGAATTGGGACAACAACAAGAAGACAACCCTTTGTACACTGATAGCTAGAGTGCCATTCATCTTTCTAAGAACTCAGCTTTTCATTAAAAAAATAAGCACATATAGCTCAGGTACCAAGTTTCATCCGCTCAGTTTTGGAAGATGGGATAGTGAAGGTCAAGAAAATTCACACAAGTGAGAATCCTGTAGATATGTTCACAAAGGAAATTACATGGGAGAAACTAATTTCCTCATTGGTTTTTGTTGGCCTTCATGAATGATAATGGTGGATATAAGAAACCAACCAGACCTGTAATCCAATGGGAGCTATAAGTGTAGCGGTGTCGTCCAGGATTAGTCTCCAAGTGGGAGATTTTTTGGTGTGGAGTCTTATCAATCTCCAAGTGGGAGATTGTTGATATGTGGTGACTGATCATGCAAATATTGTACACTCAATGATTTTTTTTCCTATTAACTTGTCAAGGTTTTCCTGCTGACACGTCAAATTTTGGAAGCTTCCAAAAAGCTTGTTATAAGTGGTTGGGATGTAAGATGGGGTGTGTGTAATTCACAAGATTGTAATCTATTTCATACTAGATAATAAAATCATTGAATGGTTGAGTTTCTATAGATGTAGCCCATATTGGGTGAACCATGTTAAATTTCTATGTTGATCTCTTTTTTGTTATTCTTCATTGTTATTTTTGGGTTCTTTAATTTGCATATAATTGTTAATGTTTATTGCTCTTATCTGCCTGAACCCTAATAGTGGGGGTTATTTCCTATGAGGTCAAGTCCCCACTATGATAAAGGCCAAGGTGTAGTGATCAGTATAAGCTCTTGAGTTGGTGCATGGATGAGGTCCCCATGTTGTTAACATTGCATGCATTTTTTGACATATTTATGAGCTTCCTATTCCATGGTAGGCAAAGAATATCCTATCCTCAATAGTTTCTTATCCAAGGTCATACCACTTGAATGTGACCCACAGATTCCTTTGCGTACTTCTTTTACCATAGTCAAAGCTTCCTCTTAGTTAATACATCTCAATAATGTTCCCTCAGGACTTCGACGGTAAAGGGTATCGCCTAAGAGAACAAATCGGCATGCTCTTCTGACAAAATTTTTTCTAAGGTTTGAAGTAAGATCATATGGGAGGATACCTCTATGTAGGTAAGTAAATATATCATGATACTATGGAGAAATAGGACCAATGATTTTTCACATGAATTTGGATTCGGGTACCTCAAATGCTAGGAAAAGTAGCCGCTCAACAAGGAATTCACATTTCAAAATGTTATGTGATATATCTAGCAAGGACCCAATAATTGTCATAGCATATATTGCTTGATTGTTGACCCATGGTATTTGCACGAATTCTATGTCAATGAAGAAATATTTAAGACTTTCCACCATCTTTTTATAAGGTGTGAGCTTGTCATCCTTGGTCTGGTAGTCATCATTAACCTAGTTTACAATCAGTTAAGAGTCTCCATAAACTTTCAATTCTTGGATTTTCCATTGTATTGCGATCCTCAATCATGTGATAAGAGCCTCATACTCAATGATGTTATTCATACATGGGAAAGATAACTGATATTACTTAGGGATACAATCACCTTGTGGGGTGATGAAGAGAATGTCTTCTCTAGATCCATGTTGTGTATGTGAACCATCAAAATATAGCTTCCATTTCTCCATCGTACTGAGGGAAAATACTGACTGATCAAGAAATTTGAACACTAAGGGATTCTATGCATAGATAGGTGACTCTACCAGTTAGTCCATGATAACCTACTCCTTGATAGCCTTTCAATCCACATACTCTATGTGAAATTCCATGAGGATCATTACCCACTTGGTTGTTTGTTCTATGAGAGTAGCTTTGGATAGAAAATACTTCAATGGATCTATCTTAGAGATAAGCTTTACTTCATGAAAAATCATGTAATGTATAAACTCTTAAGAAGCGAACACCACTACTAGGCAAGCCTTTTCAATAGATGAGTAGTTCATCTCATATCCCACCAAGGTCCTATTGATGTAGTAAATACCTCTCTCCTTCCCTGTTTCATGTTGAGCAAGCAGAGAACCTAGGGTTGTTGATGTAGCTGAGATATAAAGGATCAAAGGTTTATTTTATATTTTTGGCATAAGGACATGTAGTATTAGTAGGTAATCTTTGAGTTGATGGAATGCTTTTTTGCAATTTGAATCTCATTTTTAAGCGATCCCCTTGTGAAGAAGGTGAGAAAATGGATGAGACTTATCCGCTAGTTGTGTTATGAATATTTTGATAGACGACAATCTCCCTTGTAAACCTCATAGCTACTTTAGTTTCTATGGTGGTTCCATATCCAAGATTTCCTTGACCTTAGTTGGATCTATTTCAATTCCCCTCTGTGACATAATGCATCCTAAGAGTTTTCCTGAAGTTAGACCAAAGATACACTTTTTTGGGTTTAACCATTCTTTTTACTCTTTGAGTCTATCAAAGATTGGCCCTAACACCTCTAGATGTTCCTTGTTCTTGACTTTGATAAAATATCATCCACATAGTCTTCTATTAAAGTCTTGTGAATCATGTCATGAAAGATCAAATTCATTGCTCTTTGATAGGTGGCTCCAAAATTCTTTAGACCAAATGGCATCGCATTCCAACAATATGTTCTCCATGGACATGTAAACATTGTCTTCTATTGATAAACATTGGATATCATGATCTAATTGTACCCTCAGAACCCATCCATGAGTGAAAGCATCTCACATCCAACCATCAAATCCACAATGATGACAATATTAGGGAATGGAAAGTCATCCTTGGGACATGCTTTGTTCAAATATCTAAAGTCAGTGCATATTCTGATGCCCCAATAGGTTTTGAGACTGGTACGAGGTTTGAAACTGGTATGAGGTTTGAAACCCACTCAAGATAAAATATTGGTCTAATGAATCCCACCTCAAGAAGCTTCTATAACTCTATTTTGACCAGTAATTCTATCTACAGATGCATCTTCCTTAGATTTTTCTTTATTGGTTTAGAATGATGATAAAATACAAGATGGTGAACAACTACATCAAGGTCAAGACTCAACATGTCTGCACAAGACCATGCAAATTTTATTTTTTTCTCTTTCAAGAATGCTACCAAGTTCTTTTTCTCTTAATCAATGATTTATTCTACATAAAATGTTATATGTGGTGCCTCATCTGTCCCTACATTGACTGGATTGAATTTTTTGAAAACTATTGCATTTTTCTCTTGATGTATCACACTAAGGGGGAGATTGAACCCCTCACCCTTGGATGCCTCAAAGAGGTTTTAAGTGTCAGATGCATCCTTTATTTTTACTATTTTATGATCGAAATCTAGCACAATGTGGTTTTCACTTAAGGATCGAGACAAGATTCACATATTTTCCATTTTGTGACTGAGGGAATCAATCATTTCCCCATAGTATGCTTGCATATCTAGTTCAATGTCAAAACCTACTTTGTGATCCCCATATGGCATGTGGATGTGAATCCCCATGAACTTAGAGATAGCTTCATCATTTTTGAATGAATCCAAAATAGGTGGTCCATGTTGGTCCCAATTTATAAGTTGGGGATAGACTAGTTTAAATTCAGTGATTTGACAATTGTAAGCAAAGAATGTGGTAATTATCATGAATATACATGTATCCTCAAATAAGTTTGTGATATCAAGGGAAAATTCATCAATGGTATCATTACGTGATGTAGGTAACCAAGAGGAAGGTTCAATCCCTTAATAGAAGCACCCTTGTGAAGAAGGGTCAATTTATTTATGGTACATCCAAGACCAAGATTCTTAGCTTGTTTCTCAAGAGTAAGAGGTTCTAGCAAACCATTATTATTTTGACCAAGATTTTCATTTCTTTTGTATTCTCAACCCTTCATCAGTTGTAGTCCTTTGTTTTCATCTTCAATTGGAAGAATAGGCTTTGGTATATTATCTTGATATAAAAATTCTAATACATTTTCCTCATCAATAATTTCTTTGTTCAAATCTCCCCACTTTGTGAAAGTCGAAGATTCTATCTTGATTGTCTTTGATACCTTGTCAATAGGTTGAGACTTCCCATGAGATCTAGGAGAAATAGGTAATTGTCCAATTACAAAAGAGAATTTTTTCAAGTTGTAGTCTCCAAAACAACTATCTTTGATTATTGATTTGATATCAAAGATGTTCTGCAAGATGGGTGTCTTTGATTCAGAGGTGGAAGCTAGGGGAAATGGGTCAACAAAAGAGGAGGGTATTGGAAATTCATCATTCTTAGGCACTCAAGTGGGATCCTATAGTACTTTTCTTCTAGGTTCTTGCAATAGTAGAAGGGTTCAGGATCACCATGAATTGTGATTTATCTATCTTCATAGGGAAACATGATGCATTGATGGTAGGTGGAAGCTATGGCTTGCATGGTGTGGATCCATGGACCTCCTAGAAGTATGTTATATGGTAGGTCAAGTTCAAGCAATTGGCTAGTAGTTTTTGCAATTGTGGGTCCTACTTAGATAGGGATTTTTATTGTGCCTTCATAACTCCTTTCTTGATCATCATATGCTCTAGTAGTAACCCCTTTTTCCTTTCCAATAACATCTTAAAAATAGCCCAATTTCTTGATCAATTGAAGGATACAAATATTAAGGCTAGCACCTCCATCCACCAAGACTCCTTTGACTCTTTTTTTATGAATGAGAATCTCAATATGTAATTCTTGATTATGCGATGGTTTCTTGGGAAGGTCTTGCTCAAAAAATGTGAGAAGATGAGAGGTGGTGATGTATCCAACCATAGTCTAAAATTATTTAGTATCAAGATTATCAGGTACATATGACAACAATAAAGACTTTTCTATGATATCCCTATGTGTAGTAGATATTTTTAATAACTCTAAGATAGATATTTGGGAAGGGGTATTTTTAATTGGTCCAAGATGCTATAATTATTGGGAATTGACTTCAATGGTGGTTCCCTAGGTTGCAATGGTGCTCCTTGGATGGTGAATTTTCCTCTGCATGTGGTGACTCCACACTCTGCACTAGGTTCTTTGATTGTGATGGCAGATATAAGATAGTCACAAGATGCTACCACATTGTTGTAAACATGACCTACATTGTGGTAATCCTTCCCTTTTCCATTATTATTTCCCTCCCCATGGTCTAGCATCAAGTTCTTGTATATCTTAAGGTCTTGATTTCCAAATTGTTTATCCATAGTCACATCTCCATTATCAATAAGATCTTGAATAATATTTTTCAATTTCATGCAACTTAATGTTTTGTGTCCCTTGATTTTTTGAAAATCACAAAGATCCTCCTCTCTATACCATTGTGGGTTGACTTGAGAGTCTTGGTAATTCTTGCAATTGGGGAGCATGATGAGATTATATTGTACCAACTTTTGTATTACAACTTCAATAGGTTCCCCCGAAGGTGTGCACTTGTGTCATTGAGGGTAACTATTTCAAGGTGGTGGTCCTCTTTGAGGGTTGGCATCATTGATTCTTTGTTAGTTATTTTGTGGCTATGTGTTTGGTTGTTGTGTGTTTTTTGTGTGTTTTTCTATTTTTGATAATTTAACACCACTTTTGCGTCAACTACACCATCATTAGTAACGTTCTTTTTTTTGGCCCATACATGGGGTTTGTCATTGGAACTAGATGATTGAAGATTGTATTTGTATCCTTGTATTGATCCTTGTGTGATGAGGGATATTTCAATGTTAAGACCCCTAGGTATGATTTCTTCATATGTCAAGCCACACTGTATTTTTACTTGGAAGAATAAGTTTGTTTCCACATTTACAATAATGATATCTATTTGTTACTTTTTGGGAATTGGCCATTTACATTTACTATCTCTATGCCTCCATCATTGTAAAAATTTTACAAATGATTCACCCTTACTCTATTTAAGGGTATATAGTTCCTCCAAACTTATGTCCATATTAAGATTGTAGGAGAAGTGTACTACAAACTAATCTATTATTTCTTGAAAGTTTAGATTCTAGGACCTATTGGTGTGAGAACCATTCTATGGCTTGGCCTACCAAACTGTGTGGGAAGAGATGCATCAAATAAGAGTCATTATATTACACTTCCACACATGCCACATAAAATTCTTTAATGTGATCTTATAGATTTTCATGCCCTTTGTATTTGAAAATTTTGGGGATCTCAAATCTTGACAATAATGGTATCATTGTAATGTTATGATCAAATGGATATGGAAATAAGTCTCTTATGGCATACAATTTCTTTATTTTCATAGCTTGGATATCTTGAATCTAATGTGTAAGCATTCTAATTTGCAAAGAAATTTCACCTTGAGGATTGTTTGGTGGTGGAGCATACGTCATGTATTAAGGAATGGTAGTTGAATTGTATGTGGTATTTTGGTATGGTGGTGTGTTTGTGTTGAATGTATTGTATAGTGTGTAAGGTGTATTGTTTTGATATTGCTGATTTAACGGCAATAAGGGTGGTGGGGTATTGTATGCTCTAGGTGAATTTTGGTTGAGGGCGTTTTGTGAGTTTGCATATTGTTGTTGTTGGTTGTAGTAAAAGCCTTGTTGTAGTTGGGAATATTGTTGTTGTGCTTGTAATTGTTGTTGGTCTTGTTGCACTACCAATTGGGCTTGTTGTGCTTGTTGTGCATGTAATTGGGCTTGTTGGGCTTGTTGTGCTTACAAGTCTTATTGAGCTTGTTGTGCTTTCCAAGCTTCTTGAGCTTGTTTTGCTTGCAAGGCTTGTTGAGCTTGTCGATATGCAATAGATTGATGAGCTTGTTGATGAGCTTGTTGTGCTTGCAAGGCCTATTGAGCATTTTTCCTTGAGGTGATGGAATGGTATTTTGATTTGGGACATATTGGTTTGATTGGATGTATTGTATTGATGGGATGTACTGATTTTTTAAAGTTTTTGGTGAATTTTGTGGAATCATGTTATGGTTGGCTTGTGATGGGGGATTGATTTTATTTTGGTATAGATGTGAGACTACATTTTGGTTATGGAAACTTGATTTTGTTGACCTTTTTGTGATGAAACTTGTCCTTGATTTTTGTTCTATAAGTCCTTGAAAAATTTGGGATTGTGATGGAGGAATATAAGTTTGAGGACCCATTTTATTTTGCATTGTTTGTGGGATTCCTTGATGTTGAACCAAAGGTTGGGATACTTGATATGATGCCACTTGGTGTTGTGATGTTTGTGGTAAACCTTGATTTTGGACCAATTGATTTTGTTTCACTTGATTTTGGGTTTTAAATGAATTTCCTTGATGTTGAGGTACTTTATTTTGGACCATTTGATTTTGGGACTCAATTTGATGGTTTTGTGACAATTGATTTGATATTTGATTTCTTTGCAGATTAACTTGGGGTTGTTGAATACTAGGGGTATTATTATGAACATTTTGGGTATTTGATGTGATTGAAGAATATGGTTGTGCACTAAATGTTGGTGCAATGCTTGTGTTATGGGGATGTGATGTAAGTGGAATGTTTGGATGTTGAGGGTGTTGAGGTATGGGGATGTTTTTGGGGATTCTTGTGTTTTGAGTACCCAAGTTTGTGGTGTTCCCTAGACTTTGAGTAAGACCAAGTTGAGTTATTTGTTGAGTTGTAAGGCTAGATGAATCCATCATGGAGGTTGTATGTTGTCTTGGTATGTGTGATGAGGATTGTTGTGGGATGGATTGAATGAAATTATGGACCAAGGGTTGTGTGATAGATGTTTGAGGGATGGATGTAACATTTCCCAAAGGTTGTTCCCTAAGTGTGTTCAAATCAAATGTGGAAGGTAATTTGGATCCTTCTTTTTCTAATGCCAACATGTATTGGGTTGGATTCAATTTAAAATCATGGTGTTGATAATATGGTGAACCTTAGGATCTTTTTGCATCTAAAGTATCTCATCTATGATAAGTTTATTAGGATTACTAGTAAAATCCTCTATATAAACCATTTCTTTGGAATTTTGAGATGGTTGTGGTGGATTTTCTGATGGAGTTGTGAAACCTCTAGGATTGAATTCTTGAATTTTAAGATTTTTTTGGTTTTTATCACTCATGGTAGGTAAATTTTGGTTTCTCTCCATGTCTCTCTTGTATTTTGATCTTTTTGTTACCAAAAAACTTGGATCAACCCTTGGTGTAGTGTGTTATGATTTATATTGTTGAAACTCTTGGGTTAAATCTTTTTTTTCTAAAAGTGAACCTTTAAGGGATTTAGGACCAATGATGTTATGAATGATGAAGGGATGAGTGATGTGAATGATAAGGAACTCTCAACTTTGGACAAAACTACACTTAAGTTTTGATATGTGTGTGATGAGGATGCTAAGGAACTTGCAAATCCTAGAAGTAGACTTGTGACTTTAGGATAAGTTGGTTCAAAAGGATGTGTGCTAATCTAACTAGATGTATGAGAAAAAATGTGTTTCCAAACATTACAAGCTAAATTAGATGATTTTTGATGAAAAATTCATCTAGGAGATTTGTTTGTCCAAAATTTAAAGTTGTTCGTGAGATGGGATGTTAAATGTTTTGACGTTGGATGTCAATGTATTGGTTGATGTGTAATCCTAATGTTTTAGACCTAAGAGGAACTTGTGAAAAGATAAAGGTGTTAAGAAACATGCATCTTCCTTTGAATTTTTAAACCTAAAAGACCAAATTATTTTTGGTTTTATGTTTCAATATATGATATACCAAAAATTGTGTTAATAAAAACAACTTTAAGCATGCATTTCCTTGTTTTTCTTTGTTGTTAGAAACCAAAATGTCTTGAAAATAGGACCAATGCACACTTGCTTTGTAGGTAAATTCTTAAAATTTGATTTAATGTGAGATTTTTTTACCACATGGAGATCTTGATTATGTTTGAATCTAAGATGTCTACAGCTTAACAAATTATTTTCCACAAAGCTCAAAACTTGTGAAAATCAAGATGCTAAAATCATAGTCCCCTAGGTTGACTTTGAAATAATGAGTAGAGATATGAACCCAAATACTAGGAAGCCACTAAGATATTGTTTTAATAAAAATAAGATATACTTAGGGACATGCAATAGTATAGTGTTATTCAAGTGTAATCAATTATATTTAAAGGGTTTAAAAATTTTGTGACCATGTTGATGTATTTTTTTGAGTTTAAATGTCAAAAAATATTTTTACCAACTTAATGGGTGAGGGAGATATTTCAAAAATCCTCTTCCATATGGTTCACTAGTCTAGCTCAAACAAGATCAGTCAATTACAACCTAGAGGAGTAAAGGTGCATTTCTTCGTAGTTGGATTACCTCACCCCCAAAAGAGTGATGTAATCTAAATCTGTGGAGGGCTATAATAAGACATACCAAGTTCATGTGCCACCTTGATACTCTTGGATTTATGAAAGAGAATAAAATCTTAAGCCTTACACCTCTACCATAAACTGAATGTGGTAAATTTTGGAAATGGTGTTATTCAATGCACTACTTTGAAGAATCATTTTGAAAAAACTTGGATTGGCCTCTAGATATAAAGGTATATAATGACACAGTGAACACCAAAGGTATACTTCAAATGGGAGACACTAAAGTCTCTAGTTTCCTCTAAGCAACCCATGCATTCGTATGAGAGTAGACCCGCAAGGTATAGCATCCCCGAATTTATGCTACTTACTTTCATTTTCACATACATTATATAGCCCACTTGTAAATGAGCTTGAAGGTCACCTTGAGTTCTCCATTATGATATGTATCTCAAGGGAGGCCCTCTCTAATTAAAAAAAGGAACCTTATTTCTCTTCACAAAAGATCACACAAAGTGCAAGGGGAGAGGATCCATAGCAAGCCTTGGGTGACTCAAAAAGGTAGAAAATAAGAGTGTTTCTCTTCACCTAGGATCGTACAAAGTGCAAGGGGAGAGGATACGCACTATAATTTTACCAATCAAAGAAATTAAAGTAGAAAATGGTTCATTTTAGTGCACTAAAGATGAGTGTGAGGTTAATTTTAAGCACCAAAACTAAGTGTGAAATTATCTTGTTCAATTTTAAAACCCAAGGGAAAATTAGGATGTTTGGTTCAATTTTAATCCAACTTGAAAAAGAAAGACCAATTGTTCATTGTTAAATTGAAATTGAAGTGTGAAATTAATTTTAAGCCCCAAAATAAAGTGTTATTTAACTAAAGCATGAAATTAAATGGCTCTTAGGTCATCCTTCTCATAATTATTTAGAAATACTTTGAGAATTTAGATAAGATAAATGTAAATAAAAACTTTTTGCTTCACTCCATGTTTTCATGCTCCAATTTAAACCTGCAAGGTATTAGTACTAAAACAAGCAAACACAAATAAAAAAATCATTATGATTAGAAAGAAATTGAAATTAAAAATTTAGATTAAACTTGAAATTTTACCTCTCTGGATTACCTGCAAGTGTGCCACTCTATCAAGCAAGTGTATTGGATTTCTGCTAATAAGTGCACTAGAGTTTCACAGGTGCACCACTCTACTTCAAGAAAAGTACACTGGAATATTAAGCACGATGCTATAGTAAATAACAAATGTGCCTCTCTATCAAAAACCTGCAAAATCTAGAAAGATCAAATGCGTTAGGAAACAAGTGTGTTGGTCTATCAAAAACAATTATGCTCCAATGCATCAAGTGCATGCCAATGCAACAAGTGCATGGCTCTGGCTTCAAACAAGTGTGTTGCCCTACCTTGGAAGCCTACAAACACAAAATTCTCAAGAAAATTTGATTCAAATGATGGATTAAGTCCCACTGGGGGTGCCAAATATGTGAACATGATTACATGAATTAGACGAAATACAATTGAAATGAACAAACAATCAATCAATTAGACTAATTAAACCATATTCCAAATGAAATATTTGAAATGAACTAATTAAAAAATCATGAAAACATGAAAGAAACTCAAAATGATAAAGGAAACTAATTAAACACTTGCAAACTTGATCCATTGGGGGATTGGTGCTGAATTGATGTGGAATGATCAACCCTTTCCTAATTCATATTGATGAAACAAGCTTGAATGATGATCTAATTGTGAATTGTTGATAAAATGATTGCTAAATGATGAAATTCTCTCAAATATTTCTCTAAAAATGACGATAATCTAATTTCTCTGAAAGATTGTGGATGAATGTCTTATGAAATGGAAGCTATTTATATGAATTTTAGGTAAATCAATGGATGCAATTTGATGAGAAGAATTGGCATGGATCAAGGATCAAATCCATGGAGGAGATTGAAAGATCACATGGATTGATGGAATTAATCAAGGGTTAAAATTGATTCAAAGAAACACAAATCCTTAATTTTAGGTGGAATGTGCAAGATATTTATATGTTGGAGGGAAATGTTCAAATTTGAAATGGGAGAATAGTCCATGGGAATATTCTTTTGAGTGGGAAATTAGTCAACTTAGATAATTAAAACATTATTTAATTGTGCAAGGTGGGGGAATTTAAGATTTTAATTAAACAATTAGCTCATTTAATCAAAAAGGGGATTAATGGCATTTAATTAAATAATTTTGATTATTTAATCAAGTGAGAGGACTTAGGGAATTTAATTAAATAATTTATATTATTTAATCAAATAGGATGAAAATTAGTATAGAAAGGGTGAATTAATCTAATAATGTCAATTATTCAATTAATAGAAGAAAATGTTGAACTTAATTAAACAATTATGATTATTTAATTAAATAGTTGAAAGGGTTCCAATCAGGACAAAAATAGTGTTAGTAATTGAGTTCAAATGTGTGATATCAATCAAGATAATTTTAAGTGTATATAGGTTGTAGGTGCCACTTTTTCTAAGAAATGGCTCATCAAAGTTTGTCACTTTTTCATACTTATGAGTCTTAAGAAGTTTCTAGTATAATGTAGCCTAGAACGATTTGGCATGTTGGGGAAAGAAACAAGACCTTTCCTAGCATAAAACAACCCACCTAGACATGTTGGAACTGTTGGTTTGGTTGCATGATGAACACAACAAAAATTAGCCTACCTTGCAACTTTACACTGCATGCATCTGATACTTTTTCCATCAACTGAAAACTTGACACCACAAGCAAATGGCTTGGAGATATGGAAAAATGAGAAAAGTTATTGTAGAGGGACCCTAAATGATCTTGTACCTTTAGATGAAACATTTCTAAGTGCCACAATTTTCAAGAAAGAGCTCATAAAAATTTTCTATTTTTTGTACTTTGATCTCTTAAGTGAAATCACTGCTACAATGTAGCTTGGAATGTTAACATGCTTGGGTGCAAAATAGGATCTTTCCCAACATAAAACTACCCACCCAAATATGTTGGAATTGTCAATTTGGTTGCATGACGAATGGAACAAAAATTACGCCGCCTTGCAACTTTCTCTTTGATGCATGTGATGCTTTTTCCATCAACTAAAAACTTGTCACCATGGGCAAATGGAATGGAGATATCAAAAAGTGAGAGAGGTTATTGTAGAGGGACCCTATGCGACCCTATACCTTTAGAAGAAATGATTTTAAGTGCCACTATTTCTAAGAAAGAGCTCATCAAAGTTTGACACTTTTTCACACTTAGTGTGTTAAAGACCTTAATTGTGAGATTCCTATGAGTCTTCATGGGTTTTCCCTTTGTAAAACCAAGCAAGCACCTATGACAAGAGAGTACATATGCACATATTATTAGGGAAGATCTAAGTGATTTTGGTGCACTTAATGAGGATTTTTTAAGCTTGGAAAGACTTATAGATAAAAATCATGACATTTGTAGGAATATTGTAGGACAGAAATTGTTGCCCCTTTAAAACCTCATGGCTATCATGAGTTCTCTACCCCTTTAAAACCTCATGGCTATCACAAAATTACTTCCCCTATAGTGCAAGCACTCTTTGGGTCCTAGTGATTACCTTTCATTATTTTTGGATCAATTTTTGGTGTTTATGCATCTAGTTTAGCATTTTTGTACTTTTTTTGCCATAATTTCTCTCTAGAATTTCTATTTTTAGTAATTTATTATAGGTGATAAATAATAACATGTACACACTCTTTGTGGCTTGTCATGTGCAATAGTGCATCTATTCCATTTTATTCATCCTCTTGTGTCACTAAGTTTTTATTTATAATCTTAGACATTGTAAGAGTTTACTTGGGTTATGTGTGTCATTTAATTAACTCCTTAATATAGGTTAATTTTTTTAATATAACTGATCTATCATCAAACTATGACCATTTATGTTGTAGATTTATTTGACCAAAAAACAACTTTAGGCATCCTTCATGTGTTCTAATTTTCTTTATTTAAAGTAAATTAGCTTGATTGTTAGACTTTTGTTGTCTAAAGATAGTTATGCTCTTCTCTCACATTGTAAGTTGAGCTTGGGAATAAAAAAATTCCCTTGTACATATTTTTCTCTAGACTTCATATTTTCATTCCTAAGGTCAAGATACATTTTTTTGTGATGTTTGTGTGATTTATGGGTATGTATACTCTTCCCTCTCACCATAAGGCAACTTTGGGAATCAAAAGCATCCCTTTAATCACTTTTTGTTCCCTCCCAAAAGGCTAATCACTTTATTCCCTTTTTTTAGCTTTTTTAGTGGCCCTAGCTTAAATTTTCATTACCAAGTGGCAATAAGAACTCATGAGCTCTACAAGATATATGAATTATGGATATAATAAAAAACTCACCCTTAAACATATATTTGTTATTCAAGCTAATGTTGTAATACAATTTATAGCTTGCAAAGTGGATGAGAGTGGGTTACCCTCTCACACCAAGCCATTAGACATACACCATGTTTCATATATTTAGGCCTCACACACCTTCAAGTATATCAATGAATCCACCTAGAATGACATGTCCAAGCCTATCATAGTGAATTATATTTTCATTTTTTTGATACACCAATAATTGGCTAGCTCCAATAATTTACTCACATCATACTTGGGAATAGAATAGTATACCCCATATTCTCTCCTCTCATTCTCTATTGTGACCTTGAGGATCAAAATTGGTTAGTTCCTTGAGATCGGCCATACTGTTCATGATTGATTAAAATTATATTTGTGTGCCTAAAAAGCCAAACTCTCCCACTTAAATAGCTAGGGAATTATTTTTTCTTTATTGTCTTGTTGATTGTGATAAACACATGTAAACCTTTGAGAAATCTAACCCAATCAAAGGAAAACAATATCAATCCTATTATTTTATCAAACCATAAATCCCTTTGAAAATGATAATGATATACTTGAAAATCAAGATGAAGAACATGGTGATGAGAGTATTTTATATCAAGATAAATTTTTCAATAATAACTTTAAAATTATTATCTAAAAAGAACTTCTCATAGGCCTTAATTTCCCGATCATGAATAATCAAGAGCATTTAGGTCAAGAACATCCTAGCAATAGTTATCCCCCAAGATCAAATTGAATATTTATTGATCAACCTATGACAAGGAAAACATTCCAATAGATCATTTCTTATTGTAATACAAAATTATTGCAAGAGAAGACCATGAGAGGATAGTCAAAGGATCATGAAAAAGAGTAAACGAAGATCATGAGAGGATAGTCTTAAAGAAATTCTCCAAGAGGCATAATGGGAAACATGTTGGCAGTCATAGAAGGTCATACGAAGGTTTGAGTTTCAATGCATAGTCAAAGACATGAGGGAAGCAATCCCATGACATGTGTCAGATGCTAAGATAATGGTCATAATTATAAGGATCTTATTGTGACTATATAATGCAAGTGAAGACCCCATATGAGAAATATAAGGAAATCACATAAAAAGCAAGTGATGAGATCAAAAATTCAGATTTCAAATGATGACTAATGAGGGTAGAAATTTCTTACAAAGAAAATAGTCTTAAACACTAAGGGGCAGCAATCATTCAAGAGCCTTGATCATAGACACATGATCACAAATGATTGCATTCTTTCCAAGACTGAAATGAATAATATGTAGAAGGTGAGTTTGGTGTCAAATGGGATCATGATGAGCCAAAAAAGTATGAGGTTATGATTGAGTTGGCCCCAATGGTAGCTACAAGAATGAAGCCATGTTAAAATTTAGTGTAAGCTTTATTTTGAGTCTATGATGGAGATATATGAATGTAACCAAGTTGCACCCCAATGAAACCATGCAAGTTGTGAATGTAATTCATGATGTATATGGTTGTCATGGAGTTTTAATTGATGTTCCCTCTATAATCTAGATACATATATGAAGTCATTAAAAACTAGGAAAGAATGTGATTTAAAAAATTGAAACTTTATAATGCATATGCTTTTCTCATTTCTATTGTAGTTAGAACACAAGATAATTATACATATTTTAATAACCCAAAAAAAGTGATCAATTTAACATGACTTTACAAATTAATCCAACAAACCATCCAGGTCTTTTTACTTTTTATTATGTCAAGTATTGCCTCATGGTCAGACTCATGCACCTTCCACAAGTTCTTTTTCACAAATCTACCCCCATATTTTATCAAATGGATGTTGGCTACCACAACAAGGTTTGAGTAGTGAAAAATCTTCTGATGTGTGTCAAAGTCCTCAAACATCCAAACATCAAATTTCTTAATTGGGTACCTTCTAAGCCATGTTCTAGTAACAACCATTGAACCTGTAGGATATTCTATGTTTTCTCCATCTATAACTAGGGCCTCGAATTTCTTTTTGGCCTCAATATAGTGACACAATTAATAATATGTTCCCTCTCCATTATTTTAATCTATAATCATTGCATAAATATTGACTATATTGATATGTGCATCAAGTTAGATGAATTTAATGAACACTACAAAAAAAATACAAAGTAAGATAAAACTAGGAATTTTGTAAACTATGCAAGTAGATATATTACTTGGTTCTAGTAGATCTGATACATGATAAAATTCAATGGATGATTGCATCTCTATGATTTGTAGAGTTGTCAAGAGTTGATACATGTCAAGTGGGGTTATACTTCTTAACCACCATTCGTCAACCCATTGATTTGAGTCACAGTCATTCTAGTCATGAACTATACATGAAGAACAAAAGCATGTCATATTTCACATATGAATAGTCCATGAACCTGTATTGGAGCTTCTCAAAGAGTGTAGCTCACATGATCCTATTATTGTTGTAATTTTCCTCATATTTTGTAATGTTAGTATCATCTACCAACAAAAAATCTATGAACTAAAGAATTACCTTCATTACTTGGACCCATAGCATGATTACACTACTAGATGATTCATTTTGCATTTTTCAGCTTTGGATTGTCTTTTTACTTTAACTCTTCTTGTGATAAGGATCTTTTAATATATGCTCATGCACCATCATGCTCCCCCTTTCCATGCTCAACCTCAGTGAAATTCCACATATGTTGAACACCATTGATCATATGCATCTTTCTCAACCAATAAAACATTCTGGAGTTATTGAATTATGACATGTATAATTATCTGACCATATGATATGTTGACTAAATGATATGCCCTTGCTAGCCAAATAAACTTAGAACACCTAAAATTAGTCTTGCAAAAACTCTGTAAAATGTGTGTGATCATCATTGATGTAAAAGTGGTACTCCCTCAATACCTTCATGACATCCTTTACAATATCAGTTGCATGAATGAATGTTATATGCACAAATATAGCAACCTGTGTAGAGTTTTAGTATTACAATTGCACCTTGTTTTGTGGGTGTAGTGTGTAGTTCTCTGTAAATTTGATAATTGAGATGATGTTATGAAGTGGAAACATGTCCTTCCATAACTTGAACTGTGATTCCAAGCATCAAGCTCTATGTGTATTCCTTTCACACTTATAGACCACATGATCATGAAAAATTCCCATAAATTGATACACTGGAATCTTATCACTGACCAATTCACACTTCTTTACTTCTTCCACATCTTTCAGAATGTAGGCCACTATCTTGTACTTGATAAATTTCATAATTTTGTTTCCAAATTCATGTGTTGGAAAATTAGAAAATGTTGCAAGCTAGCACAATGAACACATGCTCCATCCAAGTATAATTTCCTATAAAAATTTTGACCTTGGACACTCTTTCACATAAAATGGTAGATATGAAATCCTTGAAGATCTAGGTGGAGGCCTTATGTTTCATTCTTGTAAAACATTTTTAGTATACATATCTACACATATGTATTGATAAACATCATAATTGTTAGAAAACTCAATATATACTCTATAACAATAATTAGTGTGTGTGTGATTTATTTTGACATAAAAAGGATTTAGCATTTCAAAAAGCCTTTGACACATTTTAAGTTGACAATACATCTCTAAATTTAGCAAAAATTTGAGTTTGAGTCATATCCAAAAAAAATTTGGATGTGGCTCATAGATTCAACTACCAATTATCCTTCTTACAACATCTCTTTAATCGAGAGAGACCCTTGTGTTATTCTTCCAAAATTCTTCTATTAGGGATCTCAAGTCTTGAACAATTTCTTTATCTTTATGTGGTAGTATACCTGAGAATTCCCATAACTCATTGTTATTTCGATCCTCCACTCTTTCACACCTTTTTTTGGCTCTCATTAGAGATGATCTACTTATTTTAAAAGTTGTACTTATCTTTGAAAGGATCATCTTATTCTTGGTTTGATTGCTTACCAATGTTGATTTCATCACACTTTGTGTGTCATTACTATCTTTTGTGCATGAGGAAGAACCCACACTCTCATATGCCCTCATTAAATTCTTTACAATGGATTTTTCACTCGAGTCATCTGATGTTCTTATCCCAAGAATCTTCATGATGGGCCTAAATTTTAGTTTCCTCATCGATTCAACAAATAGTTTACATCATCTAGCCTCATTTAGCTTCTCAAAAAATAATCTCCATATCCTCCTCACATATCTTTGAAAATTATGTTTTGGAATCTTATCAGCCATTGGTTTCAAAATATTAGCATCAATATTAATCAAATATTTAGGATTTCTATGCAAAACTCTAGGAGTATTTTGCAAAGGTAAAGTTGCATCAACATTAGGAATGTCAACAACATTGGGGATAGATGGTGTACCTTCAACCGGAGATGAAAATGATGATGTACCTTGAAATTGATATCTAAACAATGTTCTACCTTCAACTTGAGATGTGGTATATTGAGTGTCTTCAAGTAGAGATGTGATTTTTGATGTACTTTGAACATTATATACTATAGAGAGTGTGCCTTGAACTTCACTTATGGTTGATGATGTGCCCTCAACTTTGAGATTTATTCATCTCATTGCATGGATATTTTGCATTTGTTCCCTTTTTTATGCCAATTCAAAATCTCTCTTAGATTGCATGTGAATTTCTTCTATGGGGTTCAAATTCTTTTCTTCACAAATTTTCCTCATTGTTTCTATTTCCCTTGCATTATTGGCTTCGCAATCATCTAGTGTTAGATTATTTGCACATTTCCTCAACATGATGTTCAATGCTACATGTTCACAAACACAAAAATAATAAAAAGTAAGTAATGCTCACTAATACAAAATATCAAATGAAAATGAAAATGATTGCAATTGATCTATGTGAGAAGGTGACAAGCATAAAACTTTAAATGTAAAAAAAAAAATCTTGATAAATAATTGAATTGAACAAACATGATAAATATGACCTCATATAATCAAATTTTATCTAAAAACTTTAAATTTACACAAAGATAATTATTGAATATAAAATGGATAATCACTTTAATTTATAAACATGATCATCTTCCTTCTCGAACACATCTAAATGTAGAGGTAGGCAGTAGTACTCTTTCACCAAGGGCAATTATAATACTCTTTCATCAAGGGCATATCCTTTTAGTTCATGGGTTTCCATCAGAATCATGCAAACATGCATAGCTTAAGATCACAAAGGTATGTATGTTACCCTTGGAGTTCATGACCTTTGATTGATATAATGAGGGGCAAGAGATTGTATTTCATTAAAAAAAAAAAATTTGCATTGGGTGTAATTGTAAAGAGTTGAAATCACTCTTTTGAAAACCCTAAGCTAATACCAAGTCTAAAAATGGAAGCAACATAGGTTGTTTGGAAGTATTTGAGAGAAATAAGTAGCCAATTTATTCATAACAATGAAATGGAAACATGCAATAATTTATTCACAAGAGAAGGGACAACAACAAGTTTGAGAGGGAAGATTACATAGCATTATGATTGTAATACAATCTAAGGGGAAGCCTTTCCAAGAAGGGACAATAACAAGTTTGAGAGGGAAATAATAAAAGGATATAGTCACTTTTAATCCAAGAAAGGTAAAAAATATTAATATGAAGGTTATGCAATCAAGAAGCCAACCACGTGGTCATAAGAGAATAGGAGAAAAACAACAACAATGCAATGAAGGAGGTTTCGAATAATGCAATGAACTTAGAGAAGGTTACAAAGGACAACAAACATAATGTTGAGGACAACCACCATGAAGAAGTGCAATGAATGAATTATTCACCAAGAAGATGGTAGAGGCAAACCTATGATAGTCTTAGGTAAAGAATCATGCATATGAAAATGAACATGCATAGGATCAACGAAGACATTAGAGAGCATCCAAATAATGTATAAGGGTAGTCATTTGGATTTCAGACCTTCATAATACAACTACTATAGGATAGTCATTAATGAAGTAATGACAACCTTTATGGGGAAACTAATGGAGCAAGGGCCAGATTACATACATTTCCAAGGACTTATTGAATGGAACAAGGGGCAGATTGTATCCAATCATTTTTACACTCATTGAATAAATTAATTTGCTACATAATGAAGCATAGAAAAATGGGATAGGGTTCAAAACACATAGGTTTTTATACTAAATTTAGAATGTTTCACGAAACTTAATATAAATAGAAAGGGAAAAATGGGGTGAATGAACCTACCTCTTCTTCTATTTCATTCAAGAAATGAGAACCATCAAGTTAAAATCCACTTTCAACCCTTAGGTGAGTGAATTCTTGGAGGAATCTTGCAATTTCCTTTATGTGTGTGTGGACTAAACAACACTTTTGAGAGATGAAAATAAAATAGCAAATCAACTCAAAACTGAAATGTAAAACAAAATCTAAGTAGATGAAACATAGAGCTAATAGACATATTTTAGTTCATACGAATTGGATGAGTGGACGACACTTAAAACTTATCCCAAAAATAGTTGCAAAGTGTCATAAGATAACTTTTTGACAGAAATGAGTGAACAGGGGTTTTGGGAGAAAGATTAAAAATACCAAATGCACTTATTCATGAGATGCAAAGAGTGGATTTTGTAGATGAAACATAATACTAACAAAAATAGTTTATTTCATCTAGATCGGATAAAGGGAAAATGTTGTGCACCTATTACAAGATAATGTTTATGGAAGTTTTCTAAGGAATCGTGATTTTAAAATGGGTTCCAAAGCCTAGGGAGGACCCATTTTCCCATGGGTGAATGGGTCTCAAGTCCCTATTCTTGGAACACACATTGCTCAATGTAAAGTGTTATGTGTTGGCATTAATTATTGTCGGGTTTCCCATTCAGAAAATATAATTTAATGGGCTTGTAAATGAATTATAGGGCTAATTGATGCATAATTAAGCTCAATTAATTAAGGGAGACCTAAATAAGTGTGAAAGTGTGAATAAATATGTATTACAACACTAAATTAAGGCACAATTAAGTCCATTTTAACTATGAGGGCCCAAACAAGTGAGAAAATGTAAGGGGATACATTTTTCTACACTACATTTAGCCCCTAGTTTAGTGAGAGGATGAGCACAAGTGCAAACTCACACTAAAGTAGACAAACACATGTCAAGAGGGTTCCAATTGTACGAATGTTAGTAATATGGGATGGCAAAGATCAAGGAGGTGGTCAAGCCTCTAGGATCAAGGTCCTATGGCAAACCAACATAAGAACAAAGGGACACACACAAGGTGTATGATATGCAGCAACAAGACAAGATACACATACAATGTCAAAGACTAAAAGAAAGAAAAAATTAAGAAAAAAAAGGGTGGATCAAGCCTCGGCAATCTATCCAACTTGATGTGGATCAAGCCTTAGCTATTTTTCCAAAAAAATTCACAAGCGGAACTCGTTGTCCACTATGCAAACAACACACACTCACATGGGCTAGCAGAACTCTAGTTGTCCCCTAGGTGAGCCCCCAAGGGTGGAAAATGAGAGAATCTTATTAGGCTCCCATACCATACCAAAGTTATACATCTAATAACTTCAATAAGGCCCCACAAAACAAAACATGAACTCTGAGCTTCATAAGGCCCAACAAGCTACGTTATGCTAAGAACCTATGAACAAAATGCAAGGCTCCATAGGCAAGAAAAGTGTGTTATGCTTGGTGGCCATAAAAGGGTTTGAGCTTCACAAGGTTAGCAAGCTATTTTATGCTAAACACTTATGAAAAAAATGAAAATAGGATAAGACAACATAAGATATAGTCAAAATTTTCAAAATGATAATGCCAATGTATACCCCCACTTTAAAGAAATTACTAAACACCATGTTGTGAGAAATTACTTTAAAGTAGCAAATGATCAATGCTAAACAATAAAGGAGACATGAGAGCTTATTTGGAAATTCCTATGCCAACTCATATGTTTCCAAATGAAGCTACGTCATGAATAAGGGGTTGCCCCCAAAATGCAATGCTAAAGATGACATAGAAAGAAAGTATGTGACACACGAGCCAACTTCAGGAATGTCGTCCACATCCCAAGCTTGCTCTTATATATACATGGAAGGTGGTCAACTAACCCAAAAGAGGCAATGACAAGGGCCATAATAGGACAAGGCTACCTAACTCCTTGCCCCCCAAGTACAAAAAGTGAGCTGAAAATGGATGATGGTATGCTGCTCCTTGCAAAAATGAAAATATTAAAGCCAAGTTTATACCCTCATGCATGGTAGTGAATATGCCATGATACTAAAACTACCACATGAAAAAGAACAAAAACTAATGTTATTGATTATAATGAGTAGACAAAGTATCAACTTGATGCATATCAAATGAGATATTCCCACATGTAGTATATATTAGTTCAAGATGCACCAAAGTTAAAGTTGGCTTAGAAGAATATTTTGTAATAGTTTTGGTATTGAGTGAAGGATTTTTTGATGTTAGTGTTTCTTTCAAGAGATAATAACCAAGACCACTAGTGGTTTCTTGTGTGTTAGGATCTATAGGGATGCAGATACCTTATTCTCTGGCACCACATCCTTTTCCACTATAACCAAGTTGTTTCATAAGTTCATAACCTCTTCCATAAAGCTTTCTCATTCATTTTGGATTTGGTTGTTGTTTGTAATCAAATTCATCAAAGTTTGTTGTGTAATTTTCTTCTTCTCTTAAAGTTGTTGAAGTGGATACTTTAAAATTTTGTGTTGACATTATCACTGGTTCATTTCCCTTTTCATAATTTTTTCTTATGATCTTGTATTTGCCCATGAATGTAGGTGTGAAATATAAGGAAGCACAATCATCCTCTAGTAACTTTGTTACTTCTTCAATATGATTTTCTTTTTATTTCTCTTGCATGGGATTCATTTGTGTAGTTCATGTCAATGTTTTAAAAATATTTTCCTTATCTTTCTCAAGGTGTAAACTTTCTGGTTTAGGGTCAACTTTGATTTTCTACACTTTTTTTTTTTAGACATACTTTGTTTTATGATGAAGAGTAGAAGGCACACCATGCATTGCATGAATTCAAGTCTACCCAAGAGAATATTATATCAAAGATTATCGGGCATGACATGAATAGGTTTTTGTAATGTAGCCTTTCCAATTGTACTAAGTAATGTGATCACACCAAGCAGTTGTTTCCCTACATTATCAAACCCATGAATAGATAAAGAGACAGGTTGAATTTGTATTTTTTCTTCTCCAATCTTGTCCAAAAGGTTTATGCCACACACGTTAAGGTTCAAGCCATTTCAACAAGGGTTCTCTTTATCCCTATTTTATTATGTATAGCTATTATCATGAAGGCTTCATTTTGGTTTTGTACATCCATAGGAGGTAATTCACTTTGGTGGAAAATGATGTCTACATTCATTCCTCGAATTAGGGTTGTTGTATCATTTGGTTGCACATTAGGAGGGATAGGAACTTGTTGTAAGACACTTTAAAGCATGTTATGATAACTAGGGAGTAGGACTATTCTTAAGTTCGACAAGATCATACTCCTTTCCATTATGTAAAGGCAAACAAGGAGAACTAGGAAAGATAGGTTGAGGCTATGGTAATGAAGTAGAAATGGTTTGTGATTTCATATTGTTCTTTGTATTGTATGTGTGAGCAATAGTATTATAACTCAGTTGTTGTGAAACATTTTTACTATCTGAAACCTAGAAAAATAAGGGGAGATCTAATATTTTTTTGGAAGATAGAATTAGGGTTTAGGATATTTCCACCTATTTCCCTCAAGGAAATCTTAGAGATCTCAATTTAGGGATGGAATGAGGGAGAGAGATCTTCAATAAGGTGTCTTGGGGTATGATTAAAGATTGAAAGGGGGTTCACCAACAAGCAAGGGCTTGGAAAGACAAGAAAATATAAATGATATGAAAACTTAAGTAAATGACCTAAAAATGAACTCAAATCATAACAGTAAACTAGAGATGAAATAGAGATGCACCTAGAAACTAAAGAGGCTTGAGTTGAGTTATGAAATGTTGGAAATACTAATTCATGAAGTACATTATAACTCATACGCTACTAGGGGTGATTTAGTCCTAGTTTAGGGTTTCAATCCAAAACTAGAATCTAGAACTACTAAATCGAGATCTACAGAAAATGCCTAAAAATAGGTATACTGGGACTCATACACCACTAATGGTGATTTAGTCCTAGTATTATTGTTGATCTAAAACTCTGCTATCATCTAATGTTCTCTTTTATCTTTTCTCTTGTCAAATCTCTGATTTTGAAATACTAAATTGCAACATGTAGATGATTTTTTGTGATCTTGCAATATAGGTGACAACTTTGACAACTTGCAACTTGACAACTCTTCTCCAATATTTCTCTTCAATGGATCTCCAACATAAATCTATTGATAACACATCAAAGACAAGGGAAAATTTTGTTTTGTTAGTGGATAGGGGTTCGCATTGGTCAAACCCCATTTTGGTAATCAAACCTTGAAATTAAATCAAATAGAATGAAGGAATGATGAATGAACAATATGTTATGTTGTAACTCACCAAACCCTTGGAAAAAAGGCTACAAAATTGTATGTAATGGCTAGCATGAATGTAGATATTGAATCTTGCTTGTATGTTATGGATCTTGACTTCAATGCTTGCTTGAATCATAAGATACCTACATCATAAATCTTAGCTCAAAAATAAACATGATGCATGATGACTTTGACATGATGATTGATTCTTGAATAATGCTCCAAAATTCTTGATAATCAGCTCTTGAATGATCTTGAATTGCTAAGATCCTTGATTTCTTATATCACATTTGCTCATGAAAAATTGCTAGGAGAAAATATGTGAAATAACCTTGTATGTATACTTGTTTATGCCAAATTTCCAAAATTTACAACACTACAAAGTGACATCGGATCTAGGAGAATAAAATCCTGCCAAGAATTGAATTCAAAATTAGGTCCAAGCTAAGCAAGACTCATATGCTAGTTGTGGCGTATGATTCCTAGTAGGCTAAGCTTGGGACACAATTTTCAAGAAATATTATGTTTTATGCTAAATTCAGGTTTGGGGCCTCAAAAATTAGGTGGGACCCATACACCCAAGTTGGCGTATCAATCCTAGATCATTAAATCTAGGCCATACATACCAAAATCATTAAATTCTAATTGGTCATTACATATGTGTTAGGATTATCCTCATAAAGATGTATTAATTAATGCTTATGGATGCAAAATAGGACCAAATAAGGTATAAAGAAGCTCAATTTTAGTAGGGAGGGCCCAAAAAAGTGCGAAAATGCAAAGAGATACATTTTTCTACACTACATTTATCCCCCACTTTAGTGAGAGGAACTTGCTTCAAAATCACACTAAAGTAGACAAAATCTCATCAAGAGGAGTCCAAGTGTACCAATGCTAGTGAGATGGGAAGACAACAACCAACAGGGTTGTGCAAGCCCCTGGGATCAAGATCCTATGGAAAAAAATGTAGGAACAAAAGAACACACATGTGGATAATGTAAGGAGAAACAACAAGGCACAATCATACACTACCAAAGACACAAAGAGAGAGAAATAAAAACAAAAATAAAATTAGAAGGGTTGGACCAAGCCTCGACCATTTGTCCCGCATGTTGTAGATCGAACCTAAGCTATTTGTCCAAGAATGTTTATAAGTGGAACACAATGTCCACTATGCACACCAATGCATGCTCACAAGGGCTAGTGGAACCTCAAGTCATCCACTAGGTGAGCCCCCAATGAGACACATACGCATGTGGCTAGTATGCACTCACACAAACAAGCAATTTGCTATGGGAAAGTCATGCCTAAGTTTAGCTCCCATACATACAACCATACCAAATCTATACCTCCTGTTCGAGCTCCATGAGGAAAGGAAAGCTTTGTATGCTTGACACTCATAAACAAATAGGATGGCACCAAAAGCAAGAAAAGTGTGTTATGTAAGGTGGCCATATAACAAATGTTGTAAATGCAAAATAGGGTAAGGTACTTTTAAAGGAGTTTTTCTTAGTTCATGTAAGGTCTTAACTTAGAGAAAATTATGCCTAATGTCTTGAAGAGAGGACCAATTGAAGAATAGAAGATTCACAACTTAGGGGATGCAGTGTGTCACATCAAGCCACTAAGAGGAAAATAATATGCTAAGAGAGATCACACTCTTGAGGGGCATCACACCCAATGTTACCACAAAGAGAAAGATGCATCGCATGAAGTAAGAAGACTACACAATGAAACATGAATTGTAAAATGGAAAAGAATAATGCCAATGTATGCCCCCACTTTAAATAAATTTCTACACACCATGTTGTGAGCAATTAGTTTAAAGTAGCAAATGATAGATGGTAACAATAAAGAGGACATGAGAGCTTATTTGGAAAGCCCTATGCCAATTCATATGTTTCCAAATGAAGCTACATCATGAAAAGGGGTTGCCTCCAAAATCAAATCTCAAGACAACATAGAAAGGATCCATGGATTCAGGGTCATTATGTCTTTGCTACAATGTTTTTAGAGAGCTCGGAACTATCATCATTCCCAAAATACTCATGGAACAAGAAGAATGACACATAGAGAACGAAAATAAAGAAAATATTTTGGGTCAACATGAAAGAGACCTAAATGTCTCGACGGCTTGCGTCATCCCCACAAGAAAAATGAAAAGATAAAATTTAATGACATAGAGAAGAATGTAGGTACAAATAGAGGCATTTCACAAAGAGAGGAGGTATATCAAATAGAACTATACGGGGGATCACATTTTCCACATGCAATCACTCAAAAGAAACATGTAAAAACAAAGTGAAATACTAGTAAGGAACATGTGAATCAACCTATAGCAAGTTGTCTGCATCCCAATCTTGTTTGTCATATACGGAAGGTAGAAAACTAGCCAAAGGGACAATAGCAAGTGTTGAACTGGGAGTACCACCAAGTTCAACACTCTTCCTAGGAGAATTGTTAGTTAATCTCATAGAAGAGGAAAATAATGAATTCAATTCATTATGTACTTGTTCATCAATTTTTGAAATTTCATCAATATCATCCAAGTTAATCACAACAAGAGGTCGAATGATAATGTCTAAAGAAGGATTTAGCTCTTGTTGCAGTTGTGGTATAGGATCTTGTTGTGGCAAAGAGGGAGACTCATCTTGCATTTCTTTACTCAAATTTGGATGTTGATCTTCTTTGTTTTTTTCTTCGTTTAACCTTCAAGCAAGAGCATGACTTCTACATGTACGCTCTCTAGCATTTCTATTTCTTGTAGTGTGATTTTCAAGTTGTGTTTGTGTAGAAGTGGGTCTATCAACCATAGCTTTATTTTCTTGTAAACATGTTTAATCTTAGGAGGCGTGACGAGATTGTTTTGGTTTTCCCTTGGTATTACATAGGAGATAGGTAGAGGATCTATCTTAGGTTGGTCTTGGTTATTTGGAATGTCTTTAGGTTCAATCATAGTTTCATCAAGGATGGTATGCTCATTCATAGGTTGTGGCATGTTTCTAAGGGATAGTTTTGCTATAAATTTCACCTTAAAATCTTGATAGGATTTGAAGAAGAATTCCTCATGAGATTTAATAGGTTCCATAGGCTCAAGAAAAAAGAAATATAATGAAAAGTTCCCTTGGGAAGACAAAGGATAAAATCCACTATGGTGCACAGTAAAAATTTCATTGTCCAAGGGAAACTTTAAGCATTTATGCACGATCGATGAGATGACTTCCATGGAGCGTAGCATATTGGGATTATGGAAGCCTTGAAACATGAGCATGAAGTATGGATGGTTTGTGTTGGTTGTTCCTATGTTTTCATTGATGTCAACATGTTGATAACTATATGAGAAGTCCACTTGGTTTATTGGAAGTTGTTCTCTACTAGTATTACTCTTTTGTGATGGATCAATGTGTTGGTATTTGAGTCTGGAATTCACTACAAGATCTGATATGACTCTAATATCTTAACCATGTTATCATGACTCATTCAGATAGCTATATCCTAGATCTTGAGACATTTTTGGTTGTGAGCAGAAAGTTATCTCTAACAGAGTTCAACTATGTATTCTACTATTGTTCCTTGCTTGGCATATTGTATGGAAGACTTTGCATTTTATTAAGGTGAACATTCTTATGCTGTGAATTTTTGGTAGTCTCTATGTTGGTGTTATGATGATAAATTAATGTGTTCTTAGATTCGAAAGGTGTTTTCTTTGAGTTTTATTTGTTGGTTTGGACAATTGTGTTCTAGTCTTGAACGACTTAGCGTATGCAATACATTATGGAGACTAGTTATGTTTTATGGATGTTAGACAACTTGGTACAATGCAATAAATGGATAAAATGATTACTATGGTGCCAATAAAGAGAGTTTTGATTAAAAAAAAATCATCTAATTAGGCCGACCTAATTGGTGAATAAGATACACTTGTATATATAAGATACTTTGAGGAATGAGAAGCGGATATGTGTGGAGGTGAAGTGTGGAGTGTGAGTGAAAGTGTGTGTGGAAGAAAGGTCCAAGACTAAATGATTTATTAGTTTTGGATTAGTGTAGATTTGTTGAGCAACTACTATGTGAGGTAGTAATTTATATTTTGAGCTTCATTGGAACTGAATCCTATACATTGAAGGTGTATTCTATCAGTTTAATCTTTTAGCAATGAGACACTATCTTTGTACCTTGGTGGATAGCCATCTTTTGTATTTAGGCTATGAGAATTTCAAGGATAGTGAGTCCTGGCAATGAGCCCTATAATATTTTGTATCCGGATATAATATATTGTGAGTTAAACTTCATTGTGGTTTTTCCCTTTTTGGGTTTTCCACATAAAAGTCTTGGTTCTCATGTGTATGGTTGCATTGATTTTTTTGTGTTCCCTATTGTTGATTCAATCATAATTATGATAATGATTAGATGTATTTTATTGTGGCTTATGGAATACTAATTTACCCCCCCCCCAGTATTCTAGATGTTCAACAATTGGTATCAAAGCTTGGTTCCTCAAAAGAAGCCTAACATCTTAAGGAAGATCCTAGAATTTGAGTATAAGAATTTTTTTCCTCCAAAAGTGATCTGTACTAGATATTCAAAAGAAATGGAAGATCTGAAGGACAAGTTGATAAAAGTGAATGAGTATATTGAAAAGCTAAAAGTTAAAAGTGTTGATGCATGTGATCTATTGGTTAAGGTAGATGAAATTATCTCCAACCTATTGCAACAATTGGATGAGAAGAAAAGAACTAAAGAATGTTAGGAAATTGAAATTCAAAGGAAGATGGATGAATGCATAAAGCTTGAGGAAGAAGTACAAATATTGAGATTTGATCTAGAAAAGGCAAGAATTTTTGGAGAAAGATTCAAGATAAGCTTGGAAATGCTTGATGAATTGATTACTTCTCATAGATTGAAAATGGATAAGAGTGGTTTAGGGTTTGAGGAAGGTCAAATTTCTAAAGTGAAGCAATCCACTGGTAAGAAGACTCGGTGAAAAGATTGACAAATCAAGGATGTAAGAAACAATTCTGGAAGAACTCCTGTTAAACGACATGATGCTAAAAGGTATTTATCTTTCAATGGTATTTGTTATTCCTACAAGAAATTTGGTCATAAGGAAAAGGACTGTAAAAGTAAAATGAATGATTCTTTATCATTCTCTGGAAAATTTCTTAAGTCCAAGAAGATTGGATATAAAGTTAGTCTTTTGAATAAAAGAGAGAATGAAAAGAAGAATGTTGTTTGTTCTAAGTACAACAATCTGGAACACCTTGTTAATAATTGTAGAAAGAATAATTATTTGGTGAGGAAGCATGATCAAATCATTGATCTAGAAAAAGCAAGAAAGGAAATGAAAAGGATTTGGAGAAAGGAAGGAAAGCAAGTTGAATCAGAATTATTAGTCTTATTTGTGTCGACCTCTGATGCAAATACTCCCATCAATTTTTGAGTCAAGCAGTAGCTAAGGGGGAGTAATTATTAGAAAATATAATAAACCCCCTCATCAATACTTGTTTCAATCATGATAGAAGTATATTTGATGTCTTAACCAAATTAAGGTATTTTCTCAGTCACATGTGTGAAGGATGAAGTCTGTAGAATTTGAAAGAATGGAGGCATGCACAATTCTCGAGGTAATCTACCTACAAGTTGAAGCATTTATTGCAAAATTATTCAGAATGGAAGAAATAAATTTAGATAATTCAAAAGGCTTGTGTATTTTCAAAGAAGTATGCAAAGGAAGTTTGGAGAGCAATTCATAGTTTCAGGGTTTGAAGAAGAGATCAAGTGAATTCAAAGTGAGCTTCAGATGTAGGATATCTATACATTTCTTGTTGGAATTTACAAAGGGGTATTCCTATTTGCACAATTTTTCATTTTTATTGCTATGGATAATTCAAATTTTGTGAATAGTGTAGATAAAATGCAAGTTAGTTTGAAGAAATATTTGAAGAATGTGTCAGAAGAGTCTGTTGGTGCATTCGCTTGCATCCCTTCGAGAGTGTTTCCCGTAGAAGATATCTATGCATTTTTTCATAGTAATATAGAAGAAATGCCATCAGTTAAATTCAGCATGCTATGGGAAAGTAAATTGGAAGAGAGGCATGATACCTATAGATTGTTAGTTGAGAAAAAGTTGGATTTTTGGAGGAAAGTCCCTCTATTTGAATTTCAGAAGTATATTCGAATAGTTTTAAGCAGAATTCACAATGAATCTTTGTGGATTGATGAGGCACATTTGATTACTAGAGAGGCTATCAGAGTTCTAACTAGTTTGTGTTCCTTCGGACTAGTTCCCAATGGGAAGGCTATGAATGAGCAAGAGATAATTGAGGTTATAGGTGTGAATCTTAAAGGGAAAGAGATTGATTTGAGATCAATTGTTGATCTGATAATAAGATATGTTGATATGGTCATCAATAACAAAATTTGTATCCCTAGCAATGACCTCACAATTTCAACTAGTGATGTACATACTGCTATTGATATGGTTAAAAGTGTTGCAAGTATGAGCATATTTGGTGGTGTTGTCATTAATTTTTCCCTTGATGTCAACACAATTCAATATATTGTAGATTGTGCATGTATAGTTGAGATACTATTGAGATGTTGTGAGTACATGGAGATATCCTTATGATGTTGCAAATGTGCTGAATTGATGAGTTTCTAGGTGCTTTTGAGAAAATTAATAAAGAGACAAGTCAAAGTTATGAATGTGTTCAAAATGTGCTTCAATATGTGCTCCACGTTTCTCCTATGTTGATCCTATACTTGTGCAGATTTGAAGGGTTGTTTTTTTATAATATGATGGTGATATCTACTAATTTGTAGCTTTTGGTTTGATGAAGTGTGAAAGTTGTGTTCACCGGTGTGTGAACCATTCTAGAAGAGTTAGCTTTCTATGACTGGGAGAAATGTTTTTGCTCTGCAATCCTCCACTCTTCTATTTTAGATTTTGTGGATCTGGAATGTATCTTATAATGTGTTCTCTTGGTTCTAGCAAATATGTGTGTGGTTTGGTGATACGGAAGTCAAGTTTTAGAGTTGTTGTATGTGTTTGCACAATCTGGGTGGATTGATGGAAGGAGTTCGGTGTTCAAAGATTGTTGCACTTGTTTTGGATGTATCTAAAGGAACCTGAGATGTGTTCTCATTCATAATGAAGCATTTTGCATTGTATGTGTGCTATGTTCTTGTTGGGAAGCGTGTACATCAATGTTCATTTGTGTTTTCATTAGGTTTGGCTGACCTAGTGTGTACACTTCATTTGAAGAATTAAATTTAATTAAGGAAGTGTGTGGTTGATCTGAGACATTATTTTTGGTCTTGGTTAAGTATTTTTATTGGTCCACTCTCATTCCTTTCCACCAAGGGAATATGTTGAGTTGTCAACCAAACTTGAATTTATGAAATGAGGCATATGTGGCCGACCTTGGAGAAAGTTTATAAGGTTGAAGATGGCATAAATGCAAGTCAAATTGCGAAGAATTGAATGATGGAAAAGTAACAAAGTAAGCCACAAATTAAAAGAGTAGAACTATGTGAAAGTGAGTTGAGGCAGCAGTACTTCATTGTGTTAGATTCCTAAAGGCAGTGAGATAAAGGTTTCTAAAATATTTTGATCAAGGTTGTGAATATGTGTTAATTGTTTTGGTGCATCTTTTGTTTTCTTTTGTATCAGTAGGCAATGAGCCTCGCTGTTGGACATTAATTCCTTTCTGTAGGCAGTGAGCCTTTGTAATCAATTTTGTGATCTCTTTATATTGTGAGTTAATCTTCACCTTGATTTTTCCCTCATTTGGTTTTCTACGTATAATTTGGTGTTCATTGTGTTGATTTTACTTTATGTTATATGCATTTCATGTTCATACCTAATAACAAAATAGTGTGGTTGTGAAGCTAATAAGTATTAAAAGTTTTGAATTTTAATTTGGGGACAATTGATTCACCCACCCTCTCAGTTGTCCTACACCTTTTAACAATTGGTATCAGACCTTTGGTTCCTTGGTGTAGATCTTAACTACTTAAGGAAGATTTGATGCCACATAAGTTGGCGATCCCTATGGTTGATGTATCTAGTTACAGTGACTGGAAAGCAAAGATGAGAGGATATATTATCTCTCTTGGTTTCAAGACCTGGAAGGGTGTTGAGATGAAGTATATATTCTCGACGGGTATTCTTACTACTACAAATGAGAAGGTGAGGTATGCTATTTTCAGTTCTTTATCAAAAACTAAGCGAACTAAGGTTCTTTCTTTAGGAACTGCTCATGAAGTCCAGAATAAGTTAGAAGAACTATATGAAGGAAATGAAAGAGTAAAGTTGACAAAGAAGATGGCAGCAAAGCACAGATATGAGAATCTGAAAATGGAAGAAGGTGAATATTTTACAAGTTATTTGTAGAGGGTTGAACTTGCAGCAAATGAAGTTAGGAGTCAAGGGGGAAACCTGACTGATGAAGATATAATTGAGAAGATCCTGATCACCCTACCAAATTGCTACAATGATAAGATCTCAGTTATTGAAGAGATGTATGATCTTAAGAAGTATACTAAATAACAGTTATTCGGCACCTTGACAACATTTGAGATGAGAAGGTTTGGAAAGAAAGAGGAAAGATAGAAACAACATTTAAGGCAATGAAGATTGAAGATGATCCAAATAGTGATGGTTCTAATGAGCTAGAATCGAATTACACCAGAAAGTTGAAGAAAGGTATCGGTAAGTATAAAGGTATGTCACCCTTTAATTATTTTAGTTGTGGTAATATTGGTCATTATGCTTCAAGATGTCTGAAGAGAGTTGTACATAAGAATAACAAGGATTATAAAGATAAAGATAGAAAGGATAAGAAATATAAGAAGTTGTATTATGTTAAAGAAGAAGTTGGAATCTCTGATGATGAATCTGATTATGAGGGTGATGATAGTGAATGCTCATTTTTAGCTTTGGAGAATAAATATGTGTTTCCTAACCCTAGAAAATGTGCAAGGAAGAATTTTTTGGAAAACAAGAAGAACGGGATGGAAGATACTATGGTCACCACCTTTTATGCTATTCAGGATGAAGATTACTAGGTGATTGTTAGTGGATGTTCTAATCACATGACTAGTGATAAAAGTAAGTTTACTAAACTCAAAAACTATGATGGAGGCTTGGTCATGTTTGGTGATTGTTCAGGAGAAAAAATTATTGGGAAAGGTACAATTAGTTTTGCTGGAATACACATCACTGATGATGTATATTATGTAAATGGTTTGAGGCATAACCTTTTGAGTGTTGGATAGATGTGTAGAAAAGGTTTTAAACTTGTGTTTCATAATAATACCTATGAGATCAAAGAAATATCCAAAGATATGGTTGATGTCGGAAGGAGAACTCATGGAAACATCTATTAGCTTAAAGGTGTAAACTTTGATAATCTAATTAGAATTAGTTCAAGAGATGTTGTTGGAGTTCTACCTAGAATCACAAAGCCTGCTAATACTATTTGTAGAAGTTTTCAATTAGGGAAATAGACAAGATGCAACTTTAAGGGAAAAGAGCAATCTACTACCAGAATGTTGGAGTTAATTCATACAATCCTGTGGTTTGACTAGAACAAGAAGCCTGAATAGTGATGGTATTTTATACTCCTTATTGATGATTGTATATGTCTAAAAATGGTCATGATTAAGCTTGTTAATTAATTAAATATGATTTATTTATTTAATTCCTCTAATGTCATCTACATATAAATAAATTTAATTATTTATTTATATCGTTCATTTTTCTATTTCTTCTACCTTAAATTAAATAAATAATTTTATTTAATTACTAACATTTCTACCCTCCGCTTAATTAAATTAAATAAATTTGTATAATTTATTTATATTTAATTATCATTTTATTCCAAAGTTTAAATATTTTGAATATTTAAATAATGGAATATTCTCCATCCCATTTTCGAATTTTAAAATATTAAATATGTTATTTAATATTTTCCATCTCACTCTAATTTCATTTTTAAACATAATTAAATATGAATTATTTAATTATGTGGGTTTCCATTTCCATCTTCACTCCTAATTAAATAAATTTAATTTATTTAATCCTAATTCATTATTAACTCACCTTCCCAAAATTCTAACTCATGCTAACTCGCCCTTCTAAATTCGTATCTTATCCTTCAAAATGGAATTTTCCCTTCGAACTCAATAAAGAGAAAGGAAACCTTCCATTCTTCTGTCCACTTTCGAAAATCTCTCGCCATCCATTCGAAACAAGCTTAATCCGGACCGTCGATCGATTCAGCCAATCAAACTCGTTTGAAAACTCTATAAAAGCATGTGCAAATCCAAGCCTTGGTTAATCATCCACATACACTTTGCATAATCGCTCACATATGCACACTTCGTATACTCATTTACATAGCCATATTTTCATCAGCCTTTGCATGCATATTAGTTTTAATAGCATAGCAATATTTCTCATACTAGCATAGCTTTCTTGCATTTTGCATATTATGCATTTTTAGATTTCATCTCGTTCTTCATGCTGCCATTTTGTTGAGCTCTACCTGCTGATCTGAGAGCCATTTCGAAGCAACAAAACGCTGAAGTTAGAGGAGGATAAGACGGTTTCGAGAAGCTGCTGTTACGGTTTGCGTATTTCATTTTTCTTTTACAGCTTTTTCGATTTAATGTTTTATTAACATGTGTTTGAATTTTTATTTAGATTTGATCCAATTTTCTCACACACATTAAAATGGCGCCCACCGTGGGGCATTTGCCCTGTTTTTAATATCTACTTGCAGGTTTTATTGATTTTTTTGATGCAGATCTGACAATTTTTGGACAAAACTGCAAGTTTTACCAATTTCTTGATATCTTCTACACAGAAGCGAATTTTTCTACAATATTTTTACAGAGTCTTTGAAATCATCTCAAGAGGCTACAGTAAAAAAATTGAGAGTGTATCATCGTTTTTGTAAAAGTTATCGTAATTTTATGTTTTTTCATAAAATTGGTTTCCTGAATGCAAATCAGCGATTTTTTTTAATTTTTTTACATTTTCAGAAATCTCTTTAAATTCTAATGGGGGTTTGTGTTTTACAGATTTAATTTTGAGGTCAATACAGTGCGAAAAAAATCCGATCTTCATTTTCTGTGTGATTTCCATAAATCCGCGTTTCTGAGAGCAAAACAGAGAATCTTTCTGACTTCTTTACATTTCTGGAAAGCTCTCAGAAAATTAATAGGGATCTCTTCTTTGAGTTTTCATTTTTTTAGATCAATAAAATCGTCAAAAACTGAAATATAATTCGGCTATGCAAAAAAAAAAAAAAAACATGTCTCTAAAATTGCAATTTGTTTTGATGAGTTTTTTTTAGTTTTTTTTTTGCTGCATTATAATCATTTTTTTTCTTGTAGGTGAATCACATGGAGCTGGAAAAGCATTGGGATCAATTAGCACCTTTGAAGATTCCTACAGCGCCTCGGAGGTCTGTTATAGCACACTTTTGAAAAAGGTTGCAAATTGTAATTTGTAATTTAATTTGACTGAATCCGACGCAACCGCGGACAGTAATAACTTTAAAAGAATGAAGCAATCCTAGGGTAGTCACATCTGGATAAAATGAAGCAATCCTAGGGTAGTCACATCTGGATAAAAAGAAGCAATCTAGGATAGTCACCAAACATTTGAATCTTGCAGTTAAAATTGAACAATCTGTTTTTGGTGAAGCAATATCTTCACCTAGATTAGCTCATCATTATTTGGGTTTTAAAAAGAACATTTGCTTGCTGTGATTGTGGCAATAGGTCTATGCTCTCCCCTTAACTGGGTGATCAGAATACCAGACTTGCCTTTTAAATTCATGCAATGTTATTTTTCTTTTCAATTACATCCTTTAGAGAGCCTGCCGTAGTGGGAAAAAGTACTCACCCTACGGGAACGACTCAAGTGGGTTCAAGCCAAAGCCAGGCTATTCAGCCCCACTATAAAATTTAAAGCGAATTTGGGGAAACCCTCTTTTGCCGGTAGTGTGCAAGATAACCATCCCCAAAGCCTTTGTTCTAAAGGTTGGGAGGTCTCCTGAGGGAGTTTATTATTGCCGCATCCGAACGGAAATCCTTACTACGAACCTAGTGTAGTGGCCAGCCGAGTCAGTTGCCAAACATTCGATAATCACATGCAAGGGGAGGGAAGAATCTACCCCAAGATACTCACCATATAACTGCCAAGGACTGTTTGCTCGGGGACCCGGTATCCACTTTAAGTAACTTCGATGCAGCTGGAAGGAAACAACATGCTCTTCCGAGTGGTTGTGTATTAGTCGGCGCAGTTCTAAGATGTGGGTTGTTGATTACTAGAATGACCTACTTGAGCATTAAGAGTGAGTCTGTTGAATTGTCTTTCATGTGGAAAACCTGTGAAAAATTTGATGAAAAACATTTCTTGATCAAACACTTCATGTTAGTATAGGGCTTTAAGAACAACTGTTTTTTCAAAAATGTTTGTTGTGTCTTCCATTACATTAATTCAGATAAAGAGATCATCCAAAAGGAACATGAAGAACAACAACTGAAAGCCACTTAAGAGTTTTCCATATCAGGTCCTATCTATTTCATCCTAATCAATCAAGTCATCCAATCTAATCATTCCACATCATCACCATCACCACTTGTCAAAATGGTCATAATCATAAACAAGCCCAATCCTAATCATAAGCCCGAGCTCATAATTCAAGGAGTCCCTTTCTATAGTCAAAATCATGAAAGAAAACCAAAACCTAAAATCATACTTCGAGGGGCTTCTCCTAGCACCTCTAATGATGACATGAATGATGTTACATACTTTGAGGAACAAATCGATATGCAAGAGCTTACACACATGTGTGACACCATGCCCACATTAGAACACAAAGCCCTAGCATCCCAACTTCAAAACCTTCTTCAAACACTTCACCAAATACCCAAACCCCTAGACCATCAAACCATACAAAGCCTTCAAACCCTCTTCCAAAACTTTCAACAAATCAAATCACCTCAAATCCAACACCTCCTAGCTCAAGCCAATCATTTCATTGATACTTGTCAAATTCAACAACCACAACATCATCCCCTATCCATTCATTATCAACCAATTCCACCTCAACCTAATGTGTCATCCCCTTCCACCTCATACCAATCTAATCCATTCACTTCTTTGCATGTCAATGCCACATCAACACATCCACCCTTATCACTGCAAGAACATAGGAGCCCAAGTCCACCTTGGCAGCAAAATCAAGAGCCTTTCAATTCTCATGTTCCATTTGACAAGGGGAACACTAATCTAGTTTATGCACCCTCTAAGTATATCATACCACTATCCAATCAAAAACCTATCCTAAAGCCACCATGTCCTAGTCCTAATCCAATGGTCCCTACACTTTCCAACCCATTAACCCCTTCATTACCCTTACCATCCTCTAATCCACTTGCCAATACATCAACTCCATGGTACAAATTTTTCAAAAGTAAACCCATGGAATTGCCTAAATCCACCCCTACACCTCCAAAGGATGTGATCCAAGGACTACAAGCAAGGAATAGATTGTCACCATGTCATTCAACACATATACTTGAACATACCAAAGAGTCCTCAAACATCATGCCAAGTCCTTCAAGTCAACCATGTCATCCACAACCCCTTGAGCCAATTCGAGAGTCTCCCGTCATAAGTCCAAGTCACCCTCTTTCATGCTCATATGTTGTTGACCATCAAGAACATGTCAAGTCTCTTCAAGAGTCATCCCCTTGCAATTTCATTCAAGCAACCCAAGAGTTATATCAAGATTCTACTCCCAAGCATGTGGAAACATCAAGCCCTAGTCCTAATCAAGATCAAATCATTTTCATCCAACCCATCCATAATCTATATCATTTTTATGATCAAGATGATATCCATAATGATGAAGAGCCTATCCAAGAGCAACTTGATCCTATACCCATCCATGAGAAAGATATTCCAAATTCACCTCCACCTAGTCCTATCCATGATCCATCAACATTCACTTCCCTTGATGAGACAAGTGCCTCCCAAGCACACATAGAAGATCAAACAAATACCTTGGATCTAAGTGAACACAATGCTAATCAAGATCCCAATGATCCCATGTCACCCACTACCGATCCCATTGCAAGTCCTCCATCATATCCTATTGGTCTTTCTACCTTCATTCATGAATGTTCCTCCTTCGAACAACCACAACCATTATCTTCTCCATCCAATAAGGAAATCGTGTCTAGTGTTTCACTTACACCTAGTCCCATTGTCCATTGCACACTCCAAAATATGAACCACCAAGGTAAAGGTCTAGGCCTTCATGAACAAGATATTTTGGAGCCCATCCATGTCAAAGTCCCTCCACGCTCTTATGGCCTTGGACATACACCCCAAGGACAACAATCTAAAGATGTTGGTACTTCCTCCATGCATCCTAAGTCCACTTTCCATCATAAAGCCTATCATATCCCTAAAACATATGTTGCCATTCCACCTCCATCATCCTACAAATGTCAAAAGCATGTGACCATACACTTCCCTCCATCCACTCTACCACCATTGCTTGCAACTCCTAATATCCCTCCATCTAATCTACCTCCACTTCTCCCAACATCTAATATCCCCATTCAATCCTCTTATCCCTCCATCCATAAATACCCTAACATTCTTAATCATGACCAATCAATGCACACATTGTATAAACATGAAGCTTCCACCCATTCCACCAAACCCATGGGATTCAAAAGCAATAATTTCAATGCCTCTACCCATAAAATAAAAAATTCTAAGGGTTTTCATGCCTTAGGACATCAATACAAAAATTCAAAGCAAAATACATCTAAAAAGCTATATAAGCCCATACCTCCAAAAGTAAAGGCCAAAACTAAAATGGTTTGGGTACCTAAGAAAAAAGAAATCAAGTCAAATGAGGCATTCACATCACAAAATTCCCAACCATCCACTTCCATCCCACATTCTCATTCCATTCAAAAATCTAAAATTCCTAAAACCCACAAGAAAAATAAAAATCATAAAAATACTAAGTCTATGTGGGTACCAAAAACACTTTATCCACCACCTCCTAAGCAAACATCTTCATTGCTTCCTACACCGCATCCACATCAAAAGCTTCAATGTTTATCACGGTGTGTGCAACCATTGGTCATGGTTCCCTTCCATTTCACAACAATTCCACATACCTCCATCTCCTCATCCTTCATTCATTATCCTACATATCTTCCCAATCACCTTCCTATGGTCCATGCTTTTGCATAAACCTTTCATCCATCCTTTTGCACAAGTCCTATTCAATCTGCATCATCATCCAATATTCCCCATCCATTCTTGCATAAACCTTTCATAATCCATCATCTACCCACTCCATCTCCCTTTCATGTCATCCATTACCAACATCTATGAGCATAATGACATTTGACATGGTCCATGCAAGGACATCTATCTAGTGGGACTATCACCTTTCATGGAACTAGACACTTGAGTCCCTCCTATCCATATTCCCCTTCTATCCAAAAGTCAAAAAGTCAAAAAAAAAAAGAAAAAAGAAAAAAAGAAAAAGAAAAAAGAAGTAAAGAAATCCCTTAGTCCTTGGTAAAACTTACGATAGCGAGAATACAGGATAAGTACCATGATGAAAACCTAGCAAATAAGAGTCATGTGTAGTTTATCTTCTATGTCCACCCACTTGGGGGAACTGTCATCTTATCTATCCAACCTATCATTTTCATGTCATATCATTTTCCATCCCTACCTACCATCTTTAGCCATCATACATACCTATCATATTGAGTCCATTCATCCCACCCTTCTTCTTTTGATCTTGATGAAGATATAGGGCAAAATGTTGAAACATGTTTTGGGTATCTCTTGACATACCTCATCAATCTAAACCAATCATATCATTATCCTATTGTCATGCCAAAAGCTTTGTCATGAAAAATCTAAGTATTGTACCTAGAATGGGGCATGTTATTCCCTCTGTAACGCATAGTCTTTGGAAATCACATCTTCGCTCTCTTATGATGCATACATCCATTTCATTCACTATGACTTAACCTTTCCATCCATCCATATATCATGAGCCTTTTATACCTTATCCCATCACCCACCCTTTCATCCATCAATCCCATTTATCTCCTTGCACCTAGACTTGGTTTTCCCCTTGTCATTGGTCTCTAGCACAAAGGCTACTCAAATTTTCATCCTTTGACACATCAAAACATTTCAAAAGTCCAAAAAAATCAAAACATTTCAAAAATCAAAAAAAAATCAAAACATTTCAAAAATCCAAAAAAAATCAAAACATTTCAAAATCCAAAACATCAAAACATTCAAAAATCAAAAAACATCAAAACATTTCAAAGTCCAAAAATCAAAACATTCAAAAATCAAAACATCAAAACATTCCAAAATCCGAAAAATCAAAACATTTCAAAGTCAAAAAATCAAAAGTTTAAAATCCAAAAAAAAATAGAAAACATCAAAATCCAAATCTAATCAGAAAATATCAAAATCCAAAAAAAAAAATTTAGAAAACATCTTGCTATCATCATTTGCCTCGAGCGATAATGTCTTATCATGGCTTGATTATTATTCACTTCAACAAGTTGTGTCGATACCTAGGGAAAACGTGGGGCATATTGGGGGCAATCAACTTTCAAACGGTAAGACAATGACATCGAAGCCAATCACGCAAAACAAAACAACCAACTCAAACCAAAACAACCAACCATTGATCCATATCACAGTAGCTTTCAGTTGCGTATCTTATCATGACTCATATCTGGATGATCTCTAATCTAAATAATGTTTGGAATCACAGTATTTCATTTTTGAATAATGGTTGTTTAATTTTCGATATCATTTCTTTGGAGCACACTCGATGATGTACTGAACTAGAGTGGCGAGGAAAGAGGATGATTTTTTCTTTGTCTGTTGTCTGGAGGTTAAACATTTATCGGTTGCAAATATGTCACGAGACGTGATGATTTATCATTGATGACAGTTCCAAATTTACATCAGATAGTGGTTAGTCTTTGTCTGTTTACGTAAGAAATGCTCAGGTCATCTCGGTTCAATTATACCTAGATGCTTGTGTTCACTTGCTATATCAAAAATCATGAAAGTTGTACTCAGGTCATCATTGGTGCTAATTTCCCCCCTGATGCTTGTACATACTTCCAACATTTTAAAAACGCTCTATGATGATTCCAGAAAATATACCAACAAGCTCAACAAAATGGTCAGTTTCATTTAGTTGCATTTCATTTTAGATCATTTATACATACCTGCATAGTGGATTTGCACCTGAGTTTTGAAAGGATAATAATCACATGAATGGATGTCATGTCTCTTTGGACTGCTTGTGGAGGACATTTGAACATTTGTTTCATCATCACCTTTCACCTGCATTATCATTTATCATTTATCATTCATTTGCATATCATTTAGTTTCTCTATCATCTTCATCTCATTAACACTTTATCATTTTCATATTCATTTCATGTTCCTTTTATACATTCACTATTATTTCATTCATTATCATTTTCGTTATCATATCTTACCATGCAGTTCATTTCATATCACTTATCATTTTCATACATGTCATTATCATTGCATTTCATTTTATCATTTCACTTGATCATCCTTATAGAACATTACATTCATATCGTATCGTTAATCATCCTATCATTTTCCATATCTTTTCATTTTGCAAATTCATTTGTCATCCTGTATCATCTTACATTTGAACATTCAAAAAACAAATACTCCATATATACATTTTCATATCATTTTCATAAGTCATCCACCTGCATGACATCATTAGTCTACATCATCAGTCATCATCATCATCATAAAAACATCATATCGAATCATCCTGCAAATCATGGTAGTCATCAAATCATTAAAATTCATATCAAAATCCATAACACATAGAAAAAAAAATGCATATCACATCATAAATGCACATCACATCATCACAAATCATCGCCGCTGCATATCATTACTCATCAAAAATAATACAAATGTCCAATGTCCAATGAAGCTAAAAATTCCAAAGAGATACATGAGATATGACCAAAATAACGTACATGCTCCAAACATAATAGACATCGAGATGTGTGAATGAATCAATACTGATACATCAAAAATATTAGAGCCCCCTGATAGGGTTGGCCTCTGTGATGGAAGTCTTATCTCCTGCCCCAAGATCTCTGTGTGGTCCCAACACACCTCGATTTTGAAAAACTCAATCAAAATCTCTCTATCTATCAATGCCTCACAGCATGTAATCGCAACCCATATCAAAGTGACCAATATCAGTGACTCATCTCAAGTGACCCATATCAATGGCCCATATCAGTAACCCATATCAAGTGAACTATATCAGTGACCGATATCAGTGACTCATACCAGTGCATCATATCATAGACCCATATCACCCAATCAATCCTATCAAGCAAACCAATACACAAATTTATCTAGCTCGATACCATATCAATCTGATCTACCATCAATCACTATTTGTTTTCTATCGCAGAAAGCAAATTTATCAAAAAGGAAATCATTCATCTACTATTTGTTTTCTATCGCAGAAAGCAAATCTATCAAACACTTTATCAGTCATTTACTCTTTGTTTTTCTCTTTTCAGGAAGCAAAGTTATCAGTTCATCATCATCATTTTACCATTTCCATCAAAAGGGGCATCATATCAACAGGGGCATCTTTTTCATCATTTATCGGGAGCTAAATCACTATCTCTTCGGCAGAATATCATTATCCAATCTTCTTTATCACATTTTCAGATTTCATATCATCCGTGATTTACCTCCCGAGGGGGCATCATCAGCAGCAACATCGAAAGCATATCAGGGGCAAAATCTTATTTTCTTTGAAGCAATGTGTTTTACACATCACTTCAAAGAGGGGCAAAATGTATATGTCTAAAAATGGTCATGATTAAGCTTGTTAATTAATTAAATATGATTTATTTAATTAATTCCTCTAATGTCATCTACATATAAATAAATTTAATTATTTATTTATACCGTTCATCTTCCAAATTCTTCTACCTTAAATTAAATAAATAATTTTATTTAATTACTAACATTTCTACCCTCCGCTTAATTAAATTAAATAAATTTGTATAATTTATTTATATTTAATTATCATTTTATTCCAAAGTTTAAATATTTTGAATATTTAAATAATGGAATATTCTCCATCCCATTTTCGAATTTTAAAATATTAAATATGTTATTTAATATTTTCCATCTCACTCTAATTTCATTTTTAAACATAATTAAATATGAATTATTTAATTATGTGGGTTTCCATTTCCATCTTCACTCCTAATTAAATAAATTTAATTTATTTAATCCTAATTCATTATTAACTCACCTTCCCAAAATTCTAACTCATGCTAACTCGCCCTTCTAAATTCGTATCTTATCCTTCAAAATGGAATTTTCCCTTCGAACTCAATAAAGAGAAAGGAAACCTTCCATTCTTCTGTCCACTTTCGAAAATCTCTCGCCATCCATTCGAAACAAGCTTAATCCGGACCGTCGATCGATTCAGCCAATCAAACTCGTTTGAAAACTCTATAAAAGCATGTGCAAATCCAAGCCTTGGTTAATCATCCACATACACTTTGCATAATCGCTCACATATGCACACTTCGTATACTCATTTACATAGCCATATTTTCATCAGCCTTTGCATGCATATTAGTTTTAATAGCATAGCAATATTTCTCATACTAGCATAGCTTTCTTGCATTTTGCATATTATGCATTTTTAGATTTCATCTCGTTCTTCATGCTGCCATTTTGTTGAGCTCTACCTGCTGATCTGAGAGCCATTTCGAAGCAACAAAACGCTGAAGTTAGAGGAGGATAAGACGGTTTCGAGAAGCTGCTGTTACGGTTTGCGTATTTCATTTTTCTTTTACAGCTTTTTCGATTTAATGTTTTATTAACATGTGTTTGAATTTTTATTTAGATTTGATCCAATTTTCTCACACACGCGAAGTATCAATAAATGAAATATTGCATCCAAATTATAATAAATTGAAAACAATTTTGGTTTTATCACACCATAGAAGCAAAATTCATGATCTTCTCTAAAAATGTAGGGCTTTGAATTCAATAGAGTTCCCACAAGAGGACTAAGATTGCCTTCCAAAGAAGGCTATTGAGTAAATGAACTAAGAGTTTTGATCGAAAACACAATCTTCTATGATCCGACACGCTGAGTAAATAAACTCAATAAAGTTTATTTAAAATTGAATACTTGTGCAATATATTCAATATTAATTTCCACCATAAAGTAATTACATGCCTATTTGTTTTAAACATTCAAGCAATGATAATACTGCAATGACATTGGAATGCAGCCTAGTGAGGGTGGAGCAGAACGTGCAGATGAAGGTCATGGTGTGCATCTCGGTACTTTAGAGAATGTAGAGTGTGATCAACATGTTGAGCATGATCAGGCTAAAGAAGAGCAGGAATATGATGTGGCCCCATTAGGTAAAGAGGACCACTCTAAAGTTCTTTTAAACATATTTAATTGCAATTGGTCTATTAATTAATCTAACCTTTCATGTTTCAACTTTAGAGCATGTAGAGTGTGATCAACGTGTTGAGCATGATCAGGCTAGAGAAGATCAGGAACATGATGTGGCCCCATCAGGTAAAGAGGACCACCCTCATGTTCTCTTAAACATATTTAATTTCAATTGGTGTATTAATTAATGTAACCTTTCGTTTTCAACTGATCAAGATTTAGAGGGTGTTCAACATGTTGAGCATGAGTCTATAACAAAAGTTCGGAACATGATGTGGACTCCATCGTAAAGAGAACCACTCAGAATGTTCTTTTAATTAATGAAATACTTGTAACAATAATAATAAAACATACTTAACATTTCTTTCTTATTGCAGATCCCCTTCTTTGAAGCTACCCACATCATGAGAAACGAATTATGCACATTAAGATCACAAGCAGAGGGCGTAACAACTAAAGGGGACAGATATTGATTTAGAAAATGATAATTCCCACTTCAAATTTTATGTAGTTTCTTTAAAAAGAAACAAAAAAGTGGATTAAATCATATCATGACAAATTCATATTTTTGATAATATGTAAAAACTGAAAGAATGAATATTATATGTTAATGAATGAATGTGAATATGTTAATTAATGAATGTTATATGTTAATGAATGAATGTTATATGTTATTAATGGATGAATGAATGTTATATCTTATTAATGGATGAATGAATGAATGTTATATGTTATTAATGGATGAATGAATGATTAATGTTATATGATTGAGTATGGGGAATTGAGAGTGATGTGAGGAGGGGGAGGGGCCAAATGAGCTTCCACCGTCACGTGGTTGGCCCTGTTAAGTAGATAATATTAAACTATTCTTGAAACAAAGAGAAGCTCAATAAGGTAATGCACTTTTCAATATAAGAAATGCATCGTTTGAAGCATCAAACCAATATGCAGTCTATATGTATGATCAGTCGTTAGTCTCCGCAATGGTACATTTCCACGATTTTTAAAAAAAAATAAAAATTGATGCTTCGTCACAATTTCGACGACAACCACCGACGAATCAACAAAAAGGCTCGACAAAGTTGCTATAGCTGCGACAAAGATTTCATCATAATTCCTTGCCCATTTCATCACAATTTCGATGAGCTTTCGGTATTGCTACCACACTACTCCTTGCCCATTTCGTCACACTTTTGACAAACTTTTGGTGTTCTTCTGATGCTACTCCTTGCTAATTTCATCACAAAGTTGACGAACTCTTGGTGTTGTTTTGACGCTACTACTTGCCTATTTCGTCGCACATTAGACAAAATTTTGGTGTTGTTTTGACGTTACTCCTTGCCCATTTTGTCGAAATGGCAATGAACGTCTGCTGTTGTTTCGATGCTACTGCTTTCCCATTTCGTCGAACTGGCGACAAACTTCTAGTGTAATTCGTCGGTGGATACATGAAGTTTTCGTCGATATTCTGACGAAAGTCCAAGGAATTTCACGATGCCGTCGAACGATGATTCTTCGCCGTTATTTTGACATTTAATTCGTTGTCGGCCTTTCGACGAAAAAATGACACAAAGATTTTTGCCATTTCGTTGCTCTTCCAACAAAGATTTGTCGAACGACCAACAAACGGCCGTCAGAAAATGGTGTCAAATTCAGTAGTGTAATTGTATACACCTAAAAATGGTCACATCACAATAGTTTGGTAATTAATTAAATATTTTTAATATTTAATTAAATCTCTGAATTCAATCTGCGTATAAATAAATTTAAATAATTTATCTATATTGTTCATTCTTTCATTTTGATTAAATAAATAAGTTTATTTAATCACTTTTCTTAACCATTTCTTAATTAATTAAATAAACATTACGATTTATTTATATTAATTATCATATAATCTTGGCTTGAATATTTTTATTCAAATAAAGATTAAATATTCTTCTATTCTAAATTCCTCTAAATCCATTCATAATTAAATATTCCAAATATTTAATTAATTCCTCTAAATCCATTCACAATTTTGATTAAATTCTTCTAAAGTCTATTCGCAATTAAATATTTTAAATATTTAATTAAATCTTCTATAGTCCTAAAATAAAAAATCAAACTCACATAATTTGGATTATCTTCAACAACCGTGAAAATAACTTCCAAAATAGAAAATCAATTTCTCTATTTCTGTGCAAGATTGTTCCTGTGGGTTGAAAACAAACCTCCATTATTTTCTCCAACCTCCCAACATCTTCCATCTTCCTCTCAACCTCTCCATCTCTCACCATTCAAATTTACCAGACAATCTCATAGCCATTGATCTTTGCCAGCCAGGTTCTTGCCTATGAAAATCTATAAAAGGGACTGTCAGGTCTTTGAAAAACATAGAAGCTTTCATACAGGAAAACTATAGTGAAATAGCCTTCCAGTATTCATAGCCTTTAGAATCATAGCATAGCATAGTTTAGCATATTAGCAATCCATATCATGGCCTATCATCCTCATATCATAGTTTCAAAAGCATCCATAATCCACAGCCCCTATGCATAATTTATTGCCCCTGTGCATATATGTATCAGCATTTCACTCCACCAGCATATAGGATAGAGAAGTACTCTCCCTTTGCATACTCGTTCTGCAGGTTGCCATTCTGAGAAGCTTTGCTTATACAATCTGAGAGCAACAGCTTCAAGTAAATCCCTGGAGATAGAGGACAATAGAATGGTTCTGAAGAAGCTTTGTTTGAATTCTCTTTGATTTCATATTTTATTTAGTTTTCTTTAGTTTAATGTTGCATTGGTGTGTTTATTTTTTTCATTTTAATACTAACATTTCACACACACAGTAATAACTAGTAAGAATAATGGGTGGTTGAATGCTCTATTCAACAAAATTTGAGTATCACTCTCATAGCAATATTTGATAGTTGCTTTGATAAATATTGTCTTGAAAAACTATTTTATATGGAAGACCCCATTTCACATCATGGGGCTAAAATATTTCTTGCTCGGGGTTTTGGCTAGAGCTCATGAGGCTCCATGATGCCAATAGGGTAGGGTGGAGAGCAAGTTGATTCCTTGAGTTATCACATTGTTGTGAATTATCTTGTGGTAAGAGGTGGCCATTGAACATTTCACTTAACTAGAATTGCAACCATGAAGTGAAGCAAATATTAAGTACATGCACTAAATTGTCATGTAAGTGTGATTTGTTTTTTTTTAATAACCTATCCTTTTAAATTGTGCCTATCCATATCAAGTATTAAGACCTCTGGCTCCACCTAAGTGGGTGGCAACCAATGGAGAAACTGTCTAGGGTAAGAGGACCATTGAAAGGGTTGAATACCCACTCTTATATTTTATAATTAAAGTATTAAAGGAATAAGATGAATTTTGTAGAGTGATCTTTGAACCTAAGGGTTATACTCCTTATGTTAGTCAACTAGGTGTATGAAGGTTGAATTTCTAGAAAGATTCAGTATGTGGATTGTTTCATTAACCTTTCACCTCTTAATCTTATGAATGTCATATGGTGACCTTTGTATGGTTGGAAATTAAAATCATGACTTTAATTATAATTATCTATTCAAGATATGCTTTGGTTACCTTCATCCTAGACCAATTCTTGATTATCTATGTAACTGGCAAGTGGCCCTTGAGGGGCATTGTAACTGGGATTGTTAATCACTCCTTATAGTAGAAGGATCTCTTATAGATTCATCGTTGTTATTCATTCTTAGTATTTATGACCATTGTGATCTAGTGGTGATTTAAACTGGGTTGTTATGTGTGATTGTTGGTCAATCAAATATGAGTTACGTGAACTCAAGTTGTTGAACTATGGTTCCTCTATGAAATATATACATAGGCAAAGCCATCAAAGATGAGCCCCCAAGGAATTAGGTCTGGCCCCTAGGGTTTGCTCTCTTTTCATTACTTGAGTTAATATTAATATATTATATTGGCATAACATGTGACTTGATGGTGTCTTTTGATCGTGAATGTGTTTGTAGGACTTATTTAGGATACCCCGATGATGTGAATCCCTTGTCTTCTCTTGAATCCCTACTAGGGTTGCCTAAGCAATTTAGTTACTTAACTGAATATTATAACCTATATTTGGTTGAATGTTGTTATGCTTTTTAAGAATTGTGTGCTTTGGAAACAAAATTGTGAGAGTTAGGATGTGTGTTGTTTAATTGAAATTTGGAATTTGTGTTTTTCCCTTAGCTGTATTTTATTACAAAAAATTTGGTCATTACAGAGCCAACTAAATTCTAGTGAATAACCTTTATCCTTCTACAAAATTGTTTGAATTTTATTTTTTAAAGAGATTCAAAAGAAATCATTGTCCTTATTACATCATAAAGGATGCAATTTGACACTTGTAATCTTAGGTTTCCTTTCAAGGTCCCATTAGTTAAGGTTTGGCATAATCATCTTGACCAAGTATCCAATTAACTCACACTCACCACCACTTATACCTTGTAGTGAGCACACATAGGCATAATTTGACCTTTGATTAGAATTGTTATATCTAATGATACCTATAAATCCTTGATCTTTCTATGGTGTATGATTTCTCTAACTTATTAATAAATTTTTCCCTAAATCTAAACTATATTAGTTGGTCAAATACAACATGATCTTTGTTGGGCTTCGTGAGCCATTCAAGCCCCCATACTTGGAACTTATCTCTATATAAGTATTAATGTATAGTAATATCCAAAATAAAAACCTCAACTTACATGTTGTGGGTAAAACTTTAAAACTATGTCCTAATTTTAAAAAAGGAAATAACCTACACAAATATAATTTTTCAACTTGGAGTTCTTGAAAGTGATATACATGCGTATGTTTAAAGTTTTAATATGATATAAAATAATGAAATGTGAAACTTTTAGTGTAGTTTATGTTTCTAATTTTTAAATTTTTAAAAAATTAGTTGAAAATATTTTTTATAAATTGAAGAGAATATTTAAATTCTAGAAAAAATTCAAAAAACAAGGTCAATGGGATTCCACTTTTAATATAGTAAATATATTTATTTTCTTCACTTTCTCACCTCCACCCCACCCATTTAAATAACTTTAATATCTAGCGCATGCAAAAAAAAATGAATATTCTATGAATATTTATTTTAAATAAAAAATTTAATTTAAGTTTACTAAAAAATAATAGTTTCTATGGAACTCCACTTTAGGTAGATAAAATATTCATCATAAACAAAATAATTTATACCATTTTGGAGAGGATTGTCTCCTCTACTGCACTATATTTTTTAATTTATGAAAAAAAGTTAGGATACTTTTCTTAATTCCTAAGTAGCCTTACGCCTAGTTATAATGACCTACTTAAAATAAATTAATAATATTAATAATAATAAACTATTAAAATGTTAAAAATATAAATCTTAGGTTCTAGGATCGAAGCCCTACCAAAGATTATTTTTAGATTTTTATGAACATAGGCCTAGTTGGAGAAATGAGGAGTTAAAATCCACTTGTTGAACTTTCCCCAAAAAAGAGGCAAAGGTGTCACATGGGATTCCACCTTGGCTATTTCAGGAGAAATAATTTTTGCCAAAACCTTGTTTATAAATTGATATGAGAATTTATAAAGTGTTTGGGTGAGATAGTTTTGTTCGAAACCCTTTGTGTCATGTAGGTGCCACATGGTTTAAGGGAAGTCGTTTCACCTAAGAGACCTTTCAAATGAAACTATTTCTCACAAAATTATTATGTTGGCCCAAAATAGGACACAACTCTATAATATCACCTTGTCAACTTATTCCCATAGTCTAGTGAGCTAGATGGGTCTAATATATAAACTATGCTCTAATACCAATTCAACAACCACCATTGATTACTACTATTTTTTCATCATAATGATTATATTTTCATTACAAAGTGTGACATGCATCACATATTTTGGCAATATATCTTCTTCGTGGGATCTAAATAAAATGTCCAACTACTGGATCTATTATACTTATTGACCTTTCTATTGATGATGAACTTCTTTAAATTATGGAACCAATTATTCATATACTTAATAGTTTATTTAAATTTAGATATGTTATCTGCAAACCTTACTAAATCTAGAAATGACAACAAATCTCTATTACTACTTCCAATAATGCACTATATTGGACAAGATCCTTATATCATGACATATCCCTAGCACTAGATGTACTCTTTTGGGGCTTGATTTAAAATAACCCTGCCTATGTATCACTTTTAAGGAAATAGAGGCTCTATAGTTTGTGACATAAAATTTCACATATTTCATTTAAAAGGGATTCAAAGAAAACATCCTCATCAAGTAAGGTTAACAAGTCAAGTTAAAAAATAATTGTTGCTTACATCTTAAGGATTTAGTTTAAAAGAGATTGTGCAAACCATGCCCAAAAGACAACTTTCCAATAATAGGAAACAATTCTAATTTCTTGGAAGGAATCCCAATGCCTATTAAAATATACCAACTTAATTAACTATTCAATAAAGAATTACCAATCTAAATCATGAAATGACTTAAGCATTAATGATTAAGGTATGACGACAATAAAATTGTATCATTGAATATACATGGGGTAAATGCAATGTAATACTTATTAATCCAATATTCCAATAAAAGTACCTACCATTTACTATCTTTTATTCAATATGTGTAAGCTTGACGATTTAGTCTTACCACAGTTGCAATTATAATCTTTTAATATCTTAGAAACTTCTATAACTACTATTTTACCTACTCATTCCTCATTGGTATAATATATGCCATGTAATTTTTATTCAATTTTCATGGCATAATTTCTCATGGTAACATGCAACAACCAATAATTGACTATTAATATCAACCTCAAATATTTTCTAACCATATTCAACAACTTGCCAAAATCAAAGTCTAATGTACTCTCAAGTACAATTAATGGGAATACCTATGTTGGATAAATGTAGAAATAGAAATGGACATCATTGTAACATAAACTAACAAGCTAATCATATTTTTAAGACTACATGGACAATGATCTAAAATCACTTCACTCCATTAACCATCATAATAATATGTGAACTAAATACAAAGAACCCAAGTTGCCCAAAATGAGGGTTAAGGGTTACTTAGTACATAAAGTTTCCTAAAAAAATATTAGTACCTTACAATAGTTGTATGCAAGGTAATTTGGCAAACACATTCCTACCATGGTCTTGAGTATTGAGAACCCTAGAGCTAATTTTTTTAGGTTCCCAAATCTATATCAATCTATTAGTTGTTAGAAATAGAACTCATATTGCATTGAATACTTAGTTCAATGGCCACATAATAACTCCTTGCCATAGATATGAATTCAACGTCTCCTAAAATTACTCTTTTACAAGTGTGATATTAGACTCAATAGGAAAGAACGATCTAACCATTTACCATGTTATTTACATTGTTACAACTTTTCAACCAAATCTCCCCCCAACTTAGAATATATAAAAATAAAGAAATTCTTAAATAGATAAATATATTTAAGATGTTTATACTAATGAGTAAACATAAATCACACAATTATATGTCAATATAATTCCAATTAAATTTTTCTTTATTTATTTAATTTTTGAAATTAAAATTAAAGTTATATATTAAAAACATTTAATTGCCTTTTTAATAATCATTTGAATTTTCACGGGATACACTCTTGACATTCCGGTAAAACTGAAAATTTTGAAAATAAAAACTGTAACGATTTTTTTGAAAATAAAACATTAACGGTAAGTTTGAAAATAAAACACTAACGGTAAGTTTGCATTCAAGACTAGGGTAGACTGCCATATTCTCTTTGCTGCGATTCTTTTAGCCTCTCTAGAGCCAGGTAAACCTCATTCTCAAGAACAATGGCTTCCTCTCACAACCTCTTAACAGGATTCCTCTCTAGAGCCAGGAATTTTTTTAAAATCAAGTTCTTTTTCTTTCCCTTAAAAGGATTCCTCTCGCCACTGCCTGTGCCTGCTCTTAGTTACGCTTTGAACGAGTTTGGAGGGCCACCCCTTGTTCAAGAGATGCCACTGGAATGAATCGAAAAACCTTTTCATATCCGCCTTGGAAAATTTCCCCTCGTATAATTTTCAACCTGAACCCTGCTTCTCAAGTAAATGGTAGTGGTGCAATCTTTGAGGCAGAGTCAAAATGCTCCAAATTGAAATTAAACCATACGAGAATCCAGAGAATTCTTCTCAGAATCAGATTAATTGAAGGCACCCTACCTTTCCAAGGAGAAGTTCATTAGTATGAGGACCATACACATCAGAGGTGCCTTTGGAGACAGCATGGTGAATAAGGGAGATCATTTCATCTTCAGAAGGCAGACATGCCCATACAGCCCAATCCCTGTGCTGATACTTCAAATCCTTGGCTTCCCAATTAGTACTGGTACTGTCTCTTGCTGCTTTTTTCTGCCTTTGCTTTTTCTTTCCTCACTTCCCAATTTTTTAAGAGGTTGTGTGTAGACATTTATAACATATTTAGTATTCAAATTTTGTGGGTAGAATGTTTTCTTTGACCATTGGATTTCAAAAGGTGTGTGCAAAGTTTCGTTGCTAGGATAAATATTTTGTGTCATTTTTTCATTTATGGTTTGTTGATGGCAGAGCTCGAGGAGAAGACTCAAGTTAAATATGGACTATCTTGCTTGGAAAGTCCATTTGGAAAGCAGAATCCTCGTCAGTGTTTCAAGAAATTTCCCACAAGGCAAGAAAAACATGGCTCTGATCCAATGGAAGTGTTAGAGGCAGAGGATCCAATGGAAGTATCAGAGGCAGAGGATCCAGAATCAGAGAATCGCCAACTAATTAGAAAAAGGTACTGTGACGAGGAATATGTAAGTAAGCCACCTCCTGATCAAGAAGCTACAAGCGCCTTATCCTATCCCACAGAGGCTGAAAATGTTGGAGGCATAATGAGAGAAATGGAAGAAGAGAACTCAGTGCTTCGAAGAAAAAAACATTCAGATTAAGCAATTAGAGATAGAAAATAATAAATTAAAGGAGGAAAAGGCTTTTTGGAGGAAAAAAACTGATGCTAATCAACAACTGCACCTTCTGAAAGAGAATGTCTCTAACTGGCAAGAAAAGAATTCAAAGCTCTGTACATCGAAAGAGCTTCAAGTATTTAGGCACTTCTGTATTACCCTAGATATGTTGATGGAAAGAAACAGGAGAGTGGATAAATTTTTCCAAAAATTCCAAGGGCAAGGGGGAGGCAAGCCTAATAAAACACATATTTCATGGTGGAAGCAAGCCTTTCGAAAGGAAGTATCTAAGTCAATGAAAACCTTCTAAGTTAATCCGTCAAGGAGTGCCAGCTTTGAAAACCAAAAAATATTAATACATGAACTGGTTAGTACTGAATACCAAACATGAAAGAGAAGCAATGGAAACAGTCCACATTAGAGAGGAAGTTACAACAGAGATAGAAATCTTTCTTTTCTTCTCTGTTTTTTTTTTTTAAACTGTTCTGAATTTTATTTGGACTATGGATTACTAACCAATGATGCTTTGTTTTCCCTATTTTTTACAGATTTTAACATATGGGTCTGCAGAAGAGCGAATGACAGAGTTAACAGATAACCCAAAAGCAATCTTCATGTTAGCCTCTACTTTCAGGCGGTGTTTCCTGTCTATTTTGAATTTTGTTTGCATTATTAAGTAATGAATTTTTCAGTTACCTGTTCTTTCATTGACAAATTTGGATTACATTTCTTGAACACTTATTGGGTACAACTTTGGATTTATGACCCGTAAAAAAGGGCAGAGCATCTCCATTAACTATAGATATCTTTTATATCAACCTTCAATTTTAGGTGGATATTTTTATTTATTTTGAATTTTGTTTGCATCATAGAAAGTTAACCAATGAGTTTTTGGGTTGATCATTTGTGAATTAAAAGTTTTTAGTCTAAAAGCCTTAAGCACTCTTGGATGAAGGTTTGAACATATGGATCTGCAGAAGAGAGTTAATCAGGGCCAATCTAGAGAGTTCTTCATATATTTTCCCAGCTCGAGGTGGGTTTTCCTGTTCATTTTGATTTCTCTTTTATAATATGGACATGCAATCAACATTTTGAAGTTATTCTACTCATTATTTTGTTTTTAATAATTGTTGTTATTATACTTTTGAGTGTTTTTTCTGTCCTTTCTTTTTAACATTCCTGTTCATTTTCTTTTTGAAGTTTCTTGTATATTTTAATCTAGTAGTGTACCCCTTTTAATGTAACCTTGGGCTTGCATCTAGCCTTGCCAATTGGATTGTATTTTGTTGGATTGTATATTTGTCTAAATTCAATATATTGTTATGTATGCAATATAGACAACTTAGTTTTAAATTACAAAATAAACAATCTCAATAAAATGTGATGGCCTTTAGATAGATGTACTTCCCTTTTGGACCCAACGAAGGAGAGCAAGCATCTATTGTTGAGGACTCAATATACATTGACAAAGAATACTTTCTAACCAATTGCAGCTGAGGATCTGAGTTGCTGAATTATGAAAACTAACCCTCTAATATTCCTTCTTACCACCTTCTAGAGTTTATACATGTGAAGGGTAAATATATAACTCTAATAACAAACCAAAAAGGCTAAGTGACCTTGTATAAATCAAAAGTTAGCTGAGCATTTGCTCTCCACAAAATGAATAAAAAAATGCTCTGAAATACTTGAAACCTGTGATCCCGAAGTTGTCTATCAAGCTTGCATGAAGGTATATGGAGTGTCCTTTCACAAGGTTCATTGAAGAATCTATAGATCAAGTGTACACTTTCTAGGTTCATTGAAGAATTTACAAATCAAGTGTACACTTTCCTTGGAAATATCTTTTATGCTCTTCAACTTAGATAAACGATGTGTTTTGCACCCCCTTCACATACAAATACATTTTCTAGAAATGAAATCAACCAATCAAAGTACACTACAGAACTCCAACTTGAATGCATCCAAATAAAAATATATCACTCTTCAACAATTCTCAAAAGACTTGTATAATTTTTGTTTTGAAACCTACTTTATCATTGACAATGATTTTGTTCCAAAACCTGCTTATCATTGACAATGATTTTTTTTTCACATAAGTGGGAATTTTCATTTGTGTGTATTTGACATGTTTTGATGGTCAAATTATAATACCTTCAAACTCATCCTTCGCTTCCTAAACAAACTCAATGTATAATCAACATTCAAAATTTACCCTTAAAACTTTGAGTTTCTGTTCAAAGTTTTCATCTTTCTATCTCTCATCCTAACTTTTTCAAATTGTGCATGATCCCACCTAATGGACATGTCCTTTTAGTTTGGTGTATGCCAAATTTGCTTTCTTTAGGTCATCTCTTTGCTCATATATAAAATAATATTCTAATTTCAATCCTATCTATAAACTTAGGGATATCAATTTTTGAATTGTTTCTCAATTTAAAAATGTCTTTGATCACATTTTATCTATCCGTATACTCTTCCTTAGCACTTCTCAAGTGCTGTAGGACTGCTCAGTTGTCTTGAACATCAAATTTTTTCAGTACTCTACAACAATTCCTTTGTTGATGGTGTCTCTATAGCATCCAATTTAGTTTGCATGCTTCCCAACATCTCTCCAAGATCAACAACTAACAATGTGAGGCCACCTTTTCTTCTTCCAATTAGTATCCCTATTTGAGTCTTATTTCACACTCCTCTTCAATACAATGAAGTCCCATTTTTTCTTCTTCTCTTCTAGAGTTGTTATATAAAATCAACACACTTATAGTAGGATTAAACCCACTTCTACTTATCTCCAAAATTTCACTTCACTTTAAATGCAATTTTTGATATTCTTCATCAATTGTCTGAAAACCCATTACATTAGAATTACCTTGACAAACACATTTCTTTTATCTCTACCCCCCTCCCCCCGCACTATAACATCAAATGCTCTACATTGAATTTGACTTGTGAAATTTTTGGCCATTTCTTTGTAATTTGCACTCATTTTTCAACTTCACTCTCGCCGTCCTATTTAGAAACTTCCCTTTTTCCCTAAATGTTATACATCTACATCCTATTTAGTATGCAACTCCGAAAACTATTTCCAAACTTCATCAATTTCTATGTGACATGTTCAATTAATTTAGAAGCATAATCTTTCACATTCCTTTCTTTTAACTTTAAGTTTCCCTAAACACTTAAATAACCATATTTCAAGTCTTTACCTTTCCTCATTTTAACTATTTCAAATCATACACCATTCCACAATATGGATGTATGACCTTCCAATTTTCCACATGCCAGATTTACAATATGGATTTGTCTTCCTATATGCTTTAAATGCATCCTCCATATTCGCACAAATCTCAAGACGAGCAATAACACTGAATATGCTTGATATTGCTTCCAACCAACTTTGCTTGCTACCTGCTTGACGAAGATGTTGATTTTGACACAATCCATTGTTTCCTATTATTGAATCCAATATTGTGTAGCATTGTGCTTCTTTATTAGCTTCATCCATTCTACCCTTTATTCTGTCATATGGTTTTGTCTTCACCATCCATAAAGTTCCTTGGGCACCCTTGCTGAGACCCATGAGATCTAGTATCAATATGTATTCCTTAAAATTCATCCTCTTATAAAATGACCTCCTTCTAAGGGGATTCCTATTCCATTCCCAATATATTTCCTTTTCAACTATACCATGCCAATGAGGGGACTTCCATAACAAAGTTGTAATAGACATAAATAATAAGTGAGATAATGGCTTTGAAAGGATATACTAGAAATTAGAGATTTATTTTGTTTGTAGCTTATTGGTATTAGTGTTTCCAAGTGTAGTTGTTTAAGGTGAAGATTGCTAAGAGTTATTGTTATTTTTTACTGGCATATGAAGCATTAACTTTGAAGTCTTCTCTCCACATTTGTGTTAATTTCTTTGAAGGTATGAATAATAGGAAAAAAATGTTGATACATGGTTAATAAATCATACATTTATAATGGAAAAGGAGGAGATATTGCAACCCTATATTAGGACTATAGACATGATTGTGGATCCAAATATGGAACTATATCATAATGTAAGGAAAAGGATAACCAAAGTGGAAGGAAAAATAAGACAATGGTAGAGGCAAAAGCTAACGAAAGACCAAAAAAACAAGTTGCAAAAATTAGAGATTAAGTTGGAAGAGTTAAGGTTTTGTTGGAGGATTATGAGACATGCAATATTAAAATAACAAAGAAAAAGAAATCTCTACAACAAAGGAATTGAAGAGTTGTGAGAAGGTGGAAAGGAATGGTGAGGATAAATATTCCATATCTGAGCAAGAGTTATTTTCAAAGAGGATGGATATAGAGGCAAGGGTTAGCCAAGGAATATAACTATTAGAATAGGGGAAAATTAAATCCATTGAGGATTTGGTAGAAATGTTAGTGGGTAGAAGACCTTTAAATATGATTTTCCAAGAGTTTCAGAGAGAAGAGATAGATGAAAGAAATCAAGATAAAAATATAGATGAGTTGGATGGAGTTGTTGAGTTGTGTTACCTCGAAGAAGGGGAAGGCACTGAAGATTATAGTGCAAAAAGAGAAGAGTTGGAAAAATATAGTGAAGAGGAATGCAACCTATCACAAGAGAAAGCCCAAGATGTTGTACCAATGGAAACAATCCACAAATTAGAGAGAAAGCTACAACAAAGATATAAATAATTGGGAGCTCCATTTGTGATGAAGTCCAATTCATTTTGGAGAACACAACCAACCATAAGAAACTAGAAGAATGTAAGCAGTTAGAGGAATATGTAGAGAATCCCATGATTAATGAAAAGAGAGAAGAAATGGATCATCTCTTCCTTCTAGAAGAAATCTGAAGGATTAAGAGAGAAAAAATCATGTTTGTTTATGATATAAAGGAGGACAAATGTAAAAAATGAGTTTCCTCATGAACATCACACTGAGTTAGGAAATGAAGGCCACCTCACAAAATATGAAATGGAAAGCATGCCTAAATGCCATAATGAAGAAGATGAGTAAGCACTTGTGGGGAATTTTTATTCCCTTAACTTTCTTTCTATTTATAATGATTTATGTGCAAGCGCAATAGGAGGTGGTATGAGTGGGACAAAGATCCATAATGGTTTTTAGTGGATGAGGACCTCTAAGATCACAAGGAGCTTGGAAAAGAGAAAGAGAACCAATTGGAAAAGGAGCAAGATCTCTATTCTACAAGAGTTTGGAAGTGAAAGAAGAAAAAATGTGATCATCTACAAAGGTATCCAATTTAATGGAAGGGAACATCATGGCTTGGTTCTTCAAGCCAAAAAGTTGGTTTTACCATGTAGCCCATACTCTTACCTAGATTTTTGATGTAGTAGCATCTTGGGGTAAAAGCAATTCTACATCACCAAAAGAAAAGTATAGTAGTAGTTGTGCTCTCGAGTTTCTTGGAATTTTGTGAGAAAATAAAAAATGTTGCTATCATCATATTATACCCCAATGAGGTAGTTTCTTTGGTGGTTATTATAGAAGAAAACTTGAAAATGATGAAGAATATAGTAGTGATGAATAAACCATAATGGAAGAGAGAGGAAGGGAAGAAGAGAAACCTGTAGATGGAGTAGAGGCTATCTCTATTCATATCCAATTTTCATTGCACCATCCAAAATTAGAACTCATATCCATGTTGAGGCTCTTAAATATGATTAAATAAATCGTCCATTGGAAGGTATTTCAATTTGATGATTAGCAAGATTCACCATTAGAGAATTAGGTACGAAAAAACCAGAGGACAACCAAAGTATCTCTACTATTTACTAACGCAAAGTACTAGAATGCATTCCCAAATGTAGGTTGCATATTCCTTTGTTAAAAAGTTCCACATGCAGTTAAAGTTGTAAGGGTTGGAGACTAGAATTTTTTATTGGTTTTACCCTTTTAGGCTTAGACTATGTCCAACTTTGAAAGCATAGGTCATGGTGCAATAGTTTCTATCTTTTCAATAGAAAAATGTAAGGTGCAGATTTATAAACTACAAAAAGTTAGGGATGTTACTTTTGAAAAGATTACCCATGGCATGATGCATGCCTCTTCAATTGTCATGTCTTGAAAATTCTATTAGCTATTTAACAATAAAAAGTTGATAAGAAAGCAAGAAGAAGTAAGTTAATTTGGACAAAACAGATTGAAAATGGGCTATGTGCAATATCTTTGGTAAATAAACTCATTTACCTTTATTAGACATGGCCTATCTTATGAACCTTAGAGTATATCATTGAAAACAAAATTAAAAGGAATGTTATGACTTGACACCATAATATATTTGTGATCCATAAAAAAGTTACGTAAGACCAAGCTTCAATATCATTGTCTTTGTTGTTCATGTGGCTACATGAAAAATTTGCACCTTTTAAAGAATCATCGATCTTCAGTATAAAATGAACTATGGGGGTTGAAGATGAGCAGGGTCAGCAATTCAAAGAATCCTCGCATAAAAATGAACATTGTGATTGAACAAAGCTTGCATTTACATTAATGTTTAGAGAAACATTAGCCAAGTAATGTCTACTTATTTAAAAAAACACATGCTTTATTAAACAACACAAATATTATGCCAAGAAACATTTCACATATCCTTTTCAAATCTTTTGCATTCATACAACATTAAGGCACCCATGGTAAAATACTATGAATGCTATGGTTTTTCTACTTAAACATTCTAGTGTTTCTTAAAACCACAAATGCAATCAAAACTAGACTCATTTGAAAGAGCTTTGTGTGCACTTGATAAAGGTTATCTAAGGCTAGATTGGGGGTTAAATTTAATAAACCTGATGCATTATCTATCATGTCTTGGAAACAATCCTTGTATTAATTAATGGGATGAGGATGTCTTTGAGAAAGCGAGATGCTATAGGAAGGAGGGAGAGCAACTTACTCAACATATGGATCAGGAGTTAGAACTTGAAGAATGAAATTGACCTTCCTTACAATCTATAGGGCGGCCCTACTATTTTATAGGGTGTCTCCTCTATAACTTTTAAAAAAAACATTATTGGAAGTCTCTTAATGTTTAGAGACATCTCTATATGGGTTTTCAAGATGGGGATGATTTTTGATGGGGAGATGAGTACCAAGGGTTAACATATAGGTTTTTAGGTAACCATTAAGAATTTATAGGATTATGTGATAGTTTATCAGGTATCTCTATATGGGTTTTCAAGATGGGGATGATTTTTGATGTTCGAGATGAATACCAAGGTTTAGCATAAAGGTTTTTAGGTAACCATTGAGAAGTAATAGGATTATGTGATAGTTTATTAGGATTTGTTCCACAGTTTTTGAGTCAGTTTCATTGACCCATATTTCACGAGTAGAAATTTATAAGAACCTAACTATCATGAGTATGAATAGTTTTCTTAGCACTCATTGAATCTTGTGAGCATCACCTACATCCAATAAGTGATAAGTAGACTATTAATGTTCATGAGAGATGGGTTCTTATGAACCACTACTAATGAAATAATGGGTCAATGAGGTTGACTCAAAATGTCTTGATGCTTTCTTCTTGAGTATCAGCTAGATGCAATGAGTATTAAGTGGATAATTAATTATATGGGAGATATATTCTTGTGAACCTATTGTAACAACCACCCCTTGGTTGCATCCAATTTTATTTTTTAAAATCAATCAAGACAAATACCAAGTGTATTAACCATGAACATCCTCCATGTAGCTTAGAAGTGTTGATTTCAAAACTTTTTCATTTACCATGGTGGCATCAACTAGACATTGCCACTTATTTTTATACACATGTGAGTGGTAATCTCCCAAGGTTAAGGTCATTCCTAGCCTTAGACCTAAGAGAACAAAGAGAAGTAATATTAATACACAAAAAATGCCACCATCCTTACCTTCTTTATATTAATCATCCCTCTTTTTGTTCTTTTATTATTTCTATCTTTCTCACTTTGTTTCTTTCTTCCTTTTTTTGACTTTTCATCACTTTATTTCACTCTTTTCTCTTCTTTCTTTTCTTTATTGTGCTTTCTTTTTCTTTCCTCCTTTTCCTTTTTTCTTTTTTCTTTCCTCATTTTTTTGTCTCTTCTTTTGTACGTTTCTCACCCTAGTGTGATACCCATTCTTGACCCCAAATTGGAAAAATATGAGACCAAGGTAAGGCGGGTGAGGCATTGGGTTGGGTCATAGGGATACCCTTGAGTCAACAAAAACAAAGAAAGAGAAGTCCATACATTTTTATCATCTTTGAAAAGTGTTTGTGTCTCTCTTCTTTTGGGTTTCTCTCACCCTAGTATGACAACCATTTCCAGCCCCAGCTTGGCAAAATGTAAGACCAAGGTAAAGTGGGTTAGGCATTGGGTTGGGTTGCAAGGATGCCCTTGAGTCAACAAATAAAGAAGATAGGTTCATACCTTTTTTATTATTTTTGAAAGGGGTTTGTGTGTCTCCAACCTAGCATGACACCAATTCCCAACCCCAACTTGGTAAAATGTAAGACCAAGGTAAGATGGGTTAGGTGTTTGGTTGGGTCGTAGGGATACCCCTTAGTCAACAAAAAAAGGAAAAATGAGAAGTCCATACCTTTTTATTGTCCTTGAAAGGGGTTTGCGTGTCTCTTTTTTGTGTGTCTCTCACCCCAGTGTGACACCCATTCTCGACCCCAACTTGGCAAAATGTAAGACCAACGTAAGGTGAGTTAGGTGTTGGGCTGGGACGTAGGGATACCCCTAAGTCAACCAAAAAGTAAGAAAGATAAGTCCATTCATTTTTACAATCTTTGAAAGGTGTTAGTGTGTTTTTTTATTTTGTGTGTCTCTCACTCTAGCATGAAAACCATTCCCAACCCCAACTTGGCAAAATGTAAGACCAAGGTAAGGTGGGTTAGGCATTGGGCTGGGTCGTAGGAATACCCTTGAGTCAACAAAAAGGAAGAAAGAGAAGTCCATACCTTTTTATCATCTTTGAAAGGGGTTTTGTGTGTCTCTTGCCCTAGTATGATACCCATTCTCGACCCCAACTTGGAAAAATGTAAGACCAAGGTAAGGTGAGTTAGGCGTTGAGCTAGGTCATAGGGATACCCCTAAATCAACAAAAAAAGGAAGAAAGAGAAGTCCATACCTTTTTATTGTCTTTGAAAGGGTGTTATGTGTCTCTTCTTTTGTGTGTCTCTCACCCCAACGTGACACCCATTCTTAACCCCAACTTGGAAAAATGTAAGACCAAGGTAAGGTGAGTTGGGCATTGGGCTAGGTCATAGGGATAATTTTCAGTCAACAAAAAAGAAGAAGAAAGAGAATCCCATACCTTTTTATGATCTTTCAAAGGGGTTTTATGTGTCTTTTCTTTTGAGTCTCTCACCCCAGCATGGCACCCATTCTCGACCGTAACTTGGATAAATGTAAGACCAAGGTAAGGTGGGTTAAGCATTGGGTTGGGTTGCAAGGATGCCCCTAAGTCAACAAATAAAGAAGAGAGATTCATACCTTTTTATTATTTTGGAAAGGGGTTTGTGTATCTCTCACCCTAGCGTAACACCCATTCCCAGCCTCAACTTGGAAAAATGTAAGACCAAGGTAAGGTGGGTTAGGTGTTGGGCTGGGTCATAGGGATACCCTTGAGTCAACAAAAAAAGGAAGAAAGAGAAGTCCATACCTTTTCATTGTCTTTGAAAGGGGTTTTTATGTCTCTCACCCCAACGTGGCACCCATTCTTGACCCAAACTTGGAAAAATGTAAGACCAAGGTAAGGCAAGTTAGGTGTTGGGTTGGGTCGCAAGGATACCCCTAAGTCAACAAAAAGAAAAAGAAAGAGCAGTCCATACATTTTTATTGTCTTTGAAAGGAATTTGTGTGTCTTTTCTTTTGTGTCTCTCACTCCAGCATGACACCCATTCTCAACCCCAACTTGGCAAAATGTAAGACCAAGGTAAGGTGGGATAGGCATTGGGTTGGGTTGTAGAGATACCCTTGAGTCAACAAAAAAGAAGAAGAAAGATAAGTCCATACCTTTTTATCATCTTTGAAAGGGGATTTGTGTGTCTCTCACCCTAACATGATACCCATTCTCAACCCCAATTTGAAAAAATGTATGACCAAGGTAAGGCGGTTAGGCATTGGGCTAGGTTGTAGGGATACCCCTAAATACCCCTGAGTCAACAAAAAAAGGAAGAAAGAGAAGTCCATACCTTTTTATTGTCTTTGGAAGGGTTTTATGTGTCTCTCTTTTGTGTGTCTCTCACCCCAATATGACACTAATTCTCGACCCAAACTTGGAAAAATGTAAGACCGAGGTAATGTTGGCTAGGTGTTGGGCTTGGTCATAGGTATACCCCTGAGTCAACAAAAAAAATGAAGAAAGAGAAGTCCATATCTTTTTTATTGTCTTTGAAAGGGGTTTGTGTGTCTCTTCTTTTGTGTCTCTCACCTCAGCGTGACACCCATTCTTGACTCCAATTTGGAAAAATGTAAGACCAAGGTAAGGTGAGTTGGGCATTGGGCTAGGTCGTAGGGATACGTTTGAGTCAACAAAAAAGAAGAAAGAGAAATCCATACATTTTTATGATCATTGCAAGGGGTTTTGAGTATCTCTTCTTTTGTGTGTCTCTCACCCACAACATGATACCCATTGTCAATCCCAACTTGGTAAAATGTAAGACCAAGGTAAGGTGGGTTAGGCATTGGGTTGGGTTGCAAAGAGACCCCTAAGTCAACAAAAAAAGAAGGAGAAGTTCATACCTTTTTATATAATATAAAATATTATAACATAAATATATAATATATTATATAATTATCTTTTATATACATACAAGATAATATATTCATATTATAATATATATATATATATAATGTTTTAAATATAATATAATGTAATTTATTATCTTCTATATTTAAAAACATAAATTATATTTATAAATATATATTATAATTTTATAATTATTTGTACTTTCTTTCTTTATATTATTTTTCCCTCTTTCTTTTTGTTTTTATGTCTTTCTAACTATCTTTCTATTTTTTCATCTTTCTTTTTCTTTGATTTCTCTAGTGTTTTTAATTTTTCTCTCATTTTTTAAATTTCTTTTTTTCTTGGTTCAATTGTCTCTTACTTTCCTTTTTCTTTTCTATTCTTTAACTCTCAATACTTTTTTAATGTCATTTTATTTTTATTTCATAATCGTTAATTTTTTCCTTTATTTGTTGTCTCTTGCTTTATGTTTATTATATTCTTTTTATATCTATTTGTCTCATTCGTTGTCTATTAATATTACTTCTCTTACTTATGTCAATCTTGAGCATGGATAAGCTTATCTATAAGAAGGTCATAGGATTTTCCATTGGTGATCACCTAGGATGGATAGGAATAGCCTATGTGTCAAAGGATTACCATCTCAACTTATACCCTCATAGGGTCTTGCTCCATTTGTTGCCATAAAAGTTAGCACTTGCACCAAGCTTATCACTATAATGGGAAGAGAGACTCCTAATTAGGAATAAGTAGATCAAAATCAATTGATTTATGAGCCTATACATAGTCAATATAAGTCAGAGGTTAATATTCATAACACATAAAGATAATCACTTACTACCAACATGAGGTGAGCTCAACTCAACATGTAACCACTGCCAAGTAGTCCAATTCATTTCCTTCCTTTAGCATATTATTCAGACACATTATGTATTGAAGACAAGTTATCATATATTTTTAACTATTTCATAACCATTTGATACCCCCATTTTGGCCTTATTTAAAACCTACTAAAGAGAGAAGGTCAAGCCAATTGGGAACAACCCAAAATTCTAAGAGTTATTCCCCCCTAGACCCCCCCCCCCTACGGACTTGAGGTCATAGAGACATCCTTCACCTAATGATTTCCTACATACCTTCTTTCAAAAGAATTAAAGTCAAACATAGTTCTCCTCATAAGGTCTCTCACGGACCTACACATAGGTTCCCATAATCAGGGGTTTTATTAATTATTGTATCTTAATCCAACAAGGTTCCTTTAAGTGATTCCCACAGTTAGTAGTCCTTAATGACAAGCGGGGAATTCAACACCTTTCTCCATTAGCCAACTTAAATTAAGATCTCTAATTAGACCTCACCGCCTTTATTATTCATGTTCTAACAAAAGCATCCTAAAATCTCTTATAATTACCTATCAAGGATATCATTCAACATTTGGTACTTTGATGATAGTTTTTACTACAATATTTTATTTATTTAGGATTAGAATGTGATAACCGACAACGTGATTTAGTAATCTTATATATATCACAAGTGTTGGTTCTTGATATCTTGAACCTCTACATTATACTAATAAGAAACCTCTTGAAAATTCATATATGAGGATAACACAATAGAATACATATCTCAATTAGGATACATAATTTACTATCAGTAAAAGTAGTAATACTCAAGATCTTTTCATAATGCGACAATTATGTGAAGCCCTAATATGACTCCAAATGATATTCAACTAATATGATCAAGCATCATGATCTTATTAATTTATGACATCAATCTGCACTAGAATGTGTCATGCCTTGATAAGTCCATACAAACATTATGTAAACTTTGAAAGATAAAACACAATAGCTATACACTTTCTCTAAGAGAATTTGATATGTAACTCGACTCTAGATGGTTGAGAACAACATATCCATTGGATCAGTATCCAATATATATTATTAATCTCTTAATATTCCTTATTATCTCGTGAAATCTATTACTTTTAAAATAGTCTCAGCTAACAAAATATGAGATGTTCAACCTAGCCATCTTATTAAATTATGATATGTGCTCGAGATAAGGAGTCCCCTCAAGAAAAGGTAAATAATCAACTTGTTCAAAATCCTAGTCCTTCTTAATTCATCCTCATATGCATTTATGATAACACCTGTACAGTTATTCCTATTCAAGGATTCAAATAAACTAAATTGAATGAGAACCTTAGATATATAATTAAAATTATTGATAATAGATAGTGTCCAACAATGGAGAAATTGGTTCTCATACACCAATTCCCAATCAATCACGACTTTGCTTGTGAAACACATCTCAGTCTTTCACTTGTTGGTATGATAAAATTATGGAATAAATTTTTTAAGTTACAAAGCAAGAAATACCACACAACTTCTTCTTCACACTATCAACTTGAGACTTTAGAACAATAATGCCCTCTATAGTTTTCATGCATTTTGAGCATGCATCCTATTTAGGTTGCTTGGTAGGGGTGGTTTCCAGGTCCTTAGAGTCTAAAAGCATAACATTTTTCTCCAGGAATAGGCTTGGGCCCTCAATCTCCACATCCTTATCCTCCTCCTTCTCATCTTTATTGTTGTAATCATAATATTTATCCTCTCCCCTATTCTATTCACTTCATATTTCATCCACACTAAGGTTAGGTATTTAATGGACTACCAAACTGTGAGATTGTCAAACACTTAGATTAGGGCTATCAACTTCCTTAACTAAATTTGGCTCACTTTTGAACTCTTCCTTTTTTACAGTGTTAGTTATGTCAACATACCCCTCATATTAATAATTGGATTCCTCAACATAAAAGTTGATCTAGGTCTTCTCTTTCTTCTTGCAGATGGGGATTTTAGTTCCAAATTTTCCTCTTTTTCCCAACAGTTTTCTTGGGTTGTTCTTAAGGACACATGAACTCGTAATAGTGAGTTTTTGAGTAGAGGTTTGAGGAGTTTTAGAGGACTTGGGTTGTGGTGTAGATGATTTTGACTCATGCATGGGGGTAGTATTTTCAGTAGATTTTTAATTTTTCCCTTTAGATAGTGACACCTCAGCCTTCTCATTAGGAGAGTTAGTCGGGTTATCAATAGGAAAACTATCCAAATAGGGGTTCCTCAACTATACAAGCCCTAATAGGCTTAGGAGGGAAGAGGGCTAAATATAAGTCATAGTCTAAAAGTAATCCCCATAGTGGAGCGGGATAGAAGGCTTATTTAAGTTTTTAGCTACCCCATCCAAAGCTTCCTCCATAAAAGCTTCAATTGAAGACAAAAAGTAAAAAGGGAAACTAATAGCAACCTTATTTCTAAATTGGTTAAGAAAAAAAGATGATAGAAATAATAGAATTTAAACTCCCCTTCAAGCATTATATACTTCATTAAAAGGAAGCATACCTTGTCCCACAACTATAGGAGCTTCACTCTTTCATAACCCACATGTAGCTTAATTAGAGTTTCACCCATTTTAAAGATTAGGTTCATGCTTTCAATGTCTAACACCTTACTATGTCTTTTGAATTTTTGACAATTGTAGGGTAATCCACTCACTTGGGAAATTATTTCCTTACTTTAAAGGAAATACCACCCATTTTAACTTGTAATTTTTTCTACATGCTCATAAATTATATGGATAAACTCTCATCATGTCCATTAAGACACTCAAGAAATGGATCTAACCACCCTTCCACACAAGTATTCCATAGTATAGGGATTTTTATATATTCATTGCATGATCTCAACTCTGTCCTCACTTTATCTCCTCCCATAGAGAAATTTCTCCCCAAGTGGATATATTGTAGATAATTACAGAAGGATCTTCCAATTCTAAGAGAAAGACAAAGAAAACTAGTGGGGTTTCTAAAAATGAAAAAAAGGGAATTTCTAGACCTATGCTTAAAAGTCATCAATAAATATAATTGAATGATCATTAAATTATGATATGTTCTTGGGATAAGGAATATCCTTGAGAAAAAGGTTCAACTTGTCTGAAAGCCGTGTCCTTCTTAAGTCATCCTCATATGTTTTATGATAACACTTGTACTAGATTAGTCCTATTCAAGGATTAAAATAGACTAAATTGAATGAGTGCCTTAGATATATAATTAAAATTATCAATATAATAGATGGTTTCCAACCATGGAGAAATTCATTCTCATGCATCAAGCACCAATCAATCATGAATTTTATCATGTCACACATTTCAATATTTGAATTTTTGGTAGGATAACATTGTGGAATAATTTTTTTAAGTAAAGCAAGAAAGACCATAGATATTCCTCTCTATGCCATCAAATCAAGACTTTATAAAAACAACATCCTCTATAGTTTACATGCAATTTGAGAATGTTTCCTATTTAGGTTACTCAATAGGAGTGGTGTCCAAGTCATCAGAGTCTGACATATTATCATTTAGCTCCAGGAATAGGCCCCGGGCCCTCAATCTCTACATCCACATCCTCCTCCTCCTAATACTTGTTCTTGTAATGATCACCATTCTCCTCTCCCACAGTCAGGTCACTTAAAACTTCATCCATATTAAGGTTAGGGATCAAATAACCTACCAGCCTATGAGATCATTGAATACTTAAGTTGGGGTTGTTAGATTCCTTAACTAAATTTGGCCTACTATTGACCTCTTCCTTTTTGTAGCATTAGTTATTCCAACCTCCTCCTCATCTTTAGAATTGGATTCCTCAACATAAAACTTGACCTAGGTCTTCATTTTCTTATTGCAGATGGGGCTTTTAGTTCTAGAGTTTCCTCTTTTTTCTAAATATTTTTCTAGGTTTGTTCTTGTAGAGTCCCTACTTGTGTCTAGTAAACTTGGTGGTGATCACAAAATTTAGAGGGGAAAACCTAACTACATAGTCCACTTAACATTTGGAAAGACCTTCATTGAATTATCGACTAGGGCTAGTAGGATTGTGATGGTACTGGCACTATATGTGCTTTCAAATACTGGAAACTACCTAAATCAATCTAGTAAAGATACAACACTTGTTGGAAAATCATAAAACTATAAAACAAATTAAGGAAAGTAAAGCTATCTCTTTGGCTATAGATACCAAAACTGACTAAACTAATGATTAAACCTATTCTACTCTCTAGTCTACACTCTAGAGTATAAAAAATATAGTAATTATAGTATAATTATGAAACATCAATTGCTCATGCATTCATCAATGATTGAAAAATGCAAGGAATATGTTAACACAAACTATATTTACAAAATAACAACTAGAACATAAATAAAATAGCTGAAAAAGAAAGGATTGAAGGATAGCTACCTTGAGTGGCCCTTGCTCAAGTAGCTTTCTTCACCAATCTAAAACCAAATCTAACTTCTCAAAATCCAATGTAATCATGATAAATCAATTCATCCATTGCACAAATTCAAAATATCACATAAGATTCTGATCAAAGATCTTATTCATGAAATCATAATTGCACAATAAAAATAGTCTATATTTCAACTAAAAATTGAAAGAGTATCTGATAACTGCTAAACTAATTGACTAAAAAACTGACTAGCTAACTTAAGACTCAACCAATGTGTTGTACATATAGGCACAAGGAAGCTTATTCAAAATAAGACTCTAAACTAAAACCTTTAATGACCACTCCCTAGATTTCAAAGGATAATAAAGATTTAGTTTGCTATAAATGCAGCTAGAAAAGAAGAAGATTCCAAATTGGATTGTGACTCTATGGTATGTGTAGGATCATCATGGAAAAAGCAGGCCCTTAAGTGGTGAAAAATTCAAAAAAATCAGAGTTAGGCAACTTGACATAAAAAAATGAATAAGTTATCTATATTATTTCAAAAATATGTAAGAATATAATCTATAGCAAATTGAATGTAGTTTTTAAACTACTAGGTTTATTTTTAAAAAAACTATGTGGTGAAAATTTGAAATTTCAATGCAGTACTACTTAAATTTCAAAGAAAAAATAAGTAGGTGTCTGTTTGACCACCCTAACCATAGTTTAAAATGATAATACTTTTTTATAAGATTTCACATATAAGTAGAGGACTCATGTCCCGATGTGATGCATATTTTTTTGTAATTTTTTTCCAAGTAAAAAATTAATTATGAATTTTTTATTACAACTTTTTAAAAATATAAAAACTCGTATGTCTGACCACCTTAACTTGATAAAAACTTCATGGATTTTTTATTTTTTTAATATTATAGTATGCGAAGCATAGAATGTGATGCATGTTTTGGGTTTAAAAAATGTGATATCATTTGAAAGCTACAGATGTTTTTCAATCAGCCTATCAATCAGGACTTTAGTCGTAATTAAAATAGAAATGAATAATAATAATTTATTAAATTCAAAGTAAAGCATAATTTATATTGGTGGAAAGCTAAGGATCTCCTTTAAAAACCCTTTTTGTTTCATCAATTTTAGATTAAAAAAAAGTCATTAGCCACATACCCTACACATACCCATCATATCACCACATTTTGGTCCATCATGATCCTACACATACCCTCTATATGTAACAAACTAGAACGTGGAATTCTCAAAATCAGTTTAGAATTCCAATCACAACAAGATTCTTCCTTCTCTAGTGTCTTTATTGAATTCCATAATGATGCAGTATCTCCTTCATTAAATGGCTTCATGTTGTAGTCATCATGTTTAGTTTATTTTGGGAATCCTCTGTTTCATTGTTTAGGAACTCCTTCGGTTGCAGGCTCCATACTGTAGTTACTACGAGCTACAGTGCCTCCTCTGGATACAAGGGGTTAGTTCATCAAACATGTACACAATACTAACAACCATGACTACACATAGATATCCAATCATAATTCATACATATTCACACATAAATCATGCATTAACCATCACAACATAATTATATTTCCATATACTTAAACTAGGTTCAAGAATTGCATAATAGGCATCAAAGATAGCATAATGTATAAACATGTATAGGAGAAATGTCTTGGTAATGTCTATAAGCATGTATAAAAGATATGTAAACTAATTAATATATGGACTCATCATTTCCCTCCATCTACCCTTTTTCTTGCCCTTAAGAAAATAAACTAGGGTTGGAAGTTGTAATGCAATGTAATTTATCTGAGATCCATAATAGATTTCAATCCTTTGGTCTGCTTCAAGTAAAATCCTCTATAGCATGAAAGTCTTCTCTTTTGGTAAGTTCAACCTACTCACATTCCTCCATTTTATCTCTTGTGCAATGTGGCAGTAGATAAAGGAGTATTGGTGGTTGGAATGTAAGTGGTAGACATTTAAGTTCTTTGTCAACAATAATGTCCATGTACCTATGCACTCTCCCAATCATGGCCATGAAGTTCTACACTGAATGTGGCTCTTTCCTCTATAGTTTTGAAGTCAAACTATCCCATCTCTCCTGCACATACTTGTAACAATGATGAACCAATCCAACTATCAATTTTTGCATTCTGTTGTAATCTTGCATCCTTAATTTCATGATCTTTCCTCCCAGTCCCTTGTGATCCAAAAGTTGTAACCATTCAATTATGATTGCACCAGGGTCCTTGGATTCTTTTCTCACTAGGAGAGCAACTAATTTTTTTCTCTCCTCATTCTCTTCCATGAATTAACCCTTGAATCTTTCATTTCTAAAGTAGGATGCTAGTACCCTTACCTATAAATCCCCCATAAACATCAAGGGGTTCCATTCTATCTCCTTTGGCACTACATAGTTATGTACAGATAATACTCAAAACGTTGGTCATGTTCATCTTGTGTAGAGTCAACAAAAATGTTAAGGAAATTAAATTTCCTACTCATGGAAACTAGTTGGTTGCTTATTAATCTACTAAATTAAAGACTCAAAACTTTTCCTAACGAAATACAACATAAGTTATGGTTGGGGGTCTACATATGATAATTTGGGCAGCCTTGTCTGCTACCTCTTCCACTATAACTGCTATTTTTCTCAATTAAATGTCTTTAACCTCTAGTATATTTATATGATCTACCATTATTTCTTCCTTTTCCTTTTTCCATTTTTCTTTTTTTTGAGAAAATTCTTGAGTAATTTTCCACAATTGGTACCTAAGGGATCAATTTGTATGATAAGTTGGGGTTTTTGTAGTAGGGGGTTTTTGATTTTCAACTGTAAGTTCTTTACTCCCTGTTTTGAACATGGAAAGTTGTGCTAACAGGTCCAAATTTTCCCCATGTCCATATGTTTGTAGTTTCTCCTCCAAATCTTGTATTTTTATCTCCCTTTCTATATCCTTTTCTCATAATTTTGAACCAATTCCTCTAGTTGTTTGATCCTTTTTAGAGCTTCTTGTAATTTCGTCTTAACATTTATGCCCTCTAAAAATATTTCCTCCTTTTCTAAAAATTGCTCATCACAACTCCCTATATAATCATAACCCTCATTACTAGGGATAATTGGGTTTTTCTTTCTTGTCTTATTGGCAAAAAATGCATCCTCTGAGTCCTGACTCAGAGGTGGTAGATATATACCACTTTCTCTTTGTAGGCACATGTACATTCTTAGAGGCATTTCTTTTCATTTCTAAATCACTATCAACTATCATAAAATTTTCTTCCTATTGTCCTTTGTCCCTTATTTCCTATTCTAGTTTCTCTACACTTCCTCTCATAACACCTTTCTTCTTCAAACGGTTTGAACACTTAGGTGAGGTAGATTTCCTTTCCTGTGTATCCTTCATTTCATTTTGCACCTTAGAACATGTGGATGAACTACCTCTCTTTTTCCTTGTCCTAGGTGTTTTAAAGGAAGATGGAGTCTCTTGTGCTACAAGTTGGATAGAGGATACAAGTGGTAAATCTTGCACATTGTGTTCCTCAGGTTCACCTTGGCTATGGGTAGGTGAAGCCATAGGTGAAATAGGAGGGGTTTCTCTTATAGGCCCTATAGGTGATTCTAGGTCCTCTAGCACTGCAAGTTCTTCAAGGATATGATTAATTTCTTGAAAAGATACAAAATCCTCCTAAGACACCTGAGGATAATGAATCCTAAAACTCATTTTTATCAAAAAGGTTATAAGAAAATAATGTGATAAGGTAGAACTATTTTGCTTCCTCCAATATTTTGACCCCATTTTTTTGAGAAAACTATAAAGATAATTGGGCACATTGACCAATAGATTTTTACAGAGATGACTTAACAACTTAAAATGAATAGTATATAATAGAGATAGCTTACCATCACATGTAATGTACTTAATGATATAAGAGCCATAGGAGGTCCATACCCATATGGCAATGATAGTCTTTCCAAGATCACTTAACTCATCCCTAGCTGCAACTGCATTTGCTTGAGTAGGGAACTCAACTCCAACCCTAGGTAGACCTGATACTTATGAAATTGTGACCTTTGAAGCATCCACCTTCAACCCCTTGACTGTGGCCTCATCAAATTTTAATGTGGCTATAAGTTACCTTGTCATTTCCTCCTTGTACTTTGTCAATTTGAGGAAGTAGTCCATCCAACAAGCCCTTGTGAAAATGGGAACACACAATGTTTCCTCCAATATCTATTTGTGGGTTGATGGCTCTCTTTGGATAATGTCACCTCCCATGGTGAAATAATCTTCCTCTACTCAATGCTCTAGAAATTCAGCTCAATTTTAATTTAGTCACCTTCAAACCCTCTCTACTTCGCTACACTAACATGCACTTTTTCATCGCACTTGCACTGTAACTGCATATGTTACATCCCATCTCCTTTGTGTCAACTTAATTTAGCTTGAATTGGGTTAAAGTTAGCTCAAAATCTATGATCTAGGAAATTGAAAACTAAAATTAATAGCAAAATGTTATAGGTGTGAAAAGTATTAAGACAAAAAGGGTTTGCATGTATGTTTCTGCATTTGGCTTTCTAGTGGTGAAAAATTAAAAAATGTGGCTAATATATTACCCCAACTTAAATTTTGATGTGACCTCACTTCATTTCATGTGAAATAGGAAAAAGTTATGGTTGTAGAATATGGAAATAAATATAATGAATAGATAGCATGATAAATTTAAGGTAAATCCATGTTAATGATGGTATTGTAGTATGCATACCTATTAGATGTGATTAACTAAACACCACATGTGTGAGGCTGATTGAAGAGCATCTACAATGTGAGATTGATTTAATAAGAGTTAATTGCAATGTATGGTTAAATGAATGATAGGGTGGCACGTTTAATGAAATGAAGTGACAATTCGAATGCTTCAAATTTGAATTAGGAATGTGGAATGGAATGAGAATGTTGCATGTGAGAAAAAGTGAGATTAAAGGTGATAAACTGCAATTAATGTAGCACAAACTTTTAAACGCTCTAATAGATAGCGCTATGAGTACCTTCTGCAATAGGTTCCAAATTGAACTATGACAACTTACATGTATTAAGCTACAAGTCCCTACTGCAACAAAGCCCAAACTGAATTATAACAACTTTAATATGTGAAGCTATAGGTCCCTTTAGAAGTATGAAGCATTCTTGGAAGAAGATTTTGAATCATAGTAATTGTGTTGTGTGTGCATAAAATTGTGGGATAGTAAATTATACCTAAGTAACTCAAGGATATGAACTATGTAAGTCATCTACTGAGGCACTGTGGGAATCGATTATATTCTCTACTGATGTTTTACCCTATTATTAATTGTCTATATTTGAATCATTATTTTGACCATATAGATGCATTAGTGAAAGAAGAAAGTCATCTTTATGAGCTGGTTATTTATATACCTTCAATCTATGTGGACATTCACCAACAATGTGAATCTGACTGCATCTATAGTTTGTAACTTAACTACTCCATTGGAAAATACTTGTTGAATTTCATATGGTCCTAACCATCTTGATTGATTAATTTACCCTTCTAGTCTTTATACCTGGAATCATATTTTAAAGCCCAATCACCTACAGTGAACTATTTGGCCTTTATAAACTGATTGTACCATTTGGTCCTATGTTTCTAAATGGTCTATGTATGATGTATTACCTCCATTTTGATTTCATCCAATCTATTTAGACTTTGTAACCTTTCTTTCTATGCTTTTTTTAAATCCATGCCTAAATCCATTGTTGTCCTAAGTGTCTTGTACTCAAACTCTATTGGTAGAACTGTTGTTTTACCATAGACTAACTCATAAGGTGTGAAACCTGTAGTTATTTTCCATGTTCTTTTGTAGGCCCACACTGCTTTAGGTAATCTTCACGCCCAAACTTTTATGTGAATTTGCACTATTTTGGTTAGAATATTTCCAGTCTCTTTGTTTGTAACCTCCACCTACCCATTGTCTTGGGGATGATAGGGTGTGTATTTTCTATGTATAATTGAATATTCTTTAACCAATGGATAAATAAGGTCATAAGTAAACTAAGGACCTTGATTAGTGAAAATTTCTTTAGGTACTCCATACCTGGTAAAGATATCTTCATACAAGAACTTAGCTACATTCCCATCTCTTTCAAACTATAATGCCTTGACTCAAACCCATTTTATCAAATAGTCTATACACACCAAGATAGATTCTTTGTTATTAGAGGCTAGTGAAATTGGGCCAATGAAGTCAAGACCCCATTTGTCAAATGGTGCTAGTGTTATCTATGGGTGCAAAAGCATTACATCTAGCCTTGTTGGTTTTCCCATCCTTTGACATCTGTCACATCTTCTGGTATACTTTACTAAATCCTTGTGGAGAGTTGGCCAATAGTAACCTGTTGTCAAGATCTTAAATGTTGTCCTTTTGGCTACAAAATTACCCCACAGGGCTCATCATGACATGCTTTTAGAATTTCAAAAACCTCATCTTCTCTTATACATCTTCTCATGATATTATCTAGACTAGTGTAAAATAAGTAATCTTCTACCCAAGAATATGGAAAGTTTTTATGTACCAATTGTCTCTTTTCTCTAGGAGATAAATGTGATGGAATTTTCTCTACCACTAGGTAATTTTAAATATCAACTAACCATGGTGTGTGTACTGCAAGAGTAAAAAAATTCTCATCTTGAAAAGAGTCATCCACAACACCTTCTTCTACTTGTGTGGGAAACCTAGGTAGAAAATCTACCACCACATTAGCTTTCCTTGGCTTATCCACTATTGTTATGTCAAACTCTTATAGTAAGAGTAGCCATCTAACTAGTCTCCCCCCAACTACAGGTTTTTTCATCAAGTATCTTATGGATATATGATATGTGTGAATGAAGACTTGATAACCAGTGATATAATGCCTAAACTTATTGATAGCATAAACAATTGCCAACATCTCTTTCTCAGTGATAATGTAGTTAAGCTCAGATCCTTGCAATTTTTTGTTGATTTAGTAGATGGCATATTCTTTGTTCCCTTTTTTTTTCCCATGACTGCTCCTATTGTAAAATCTAAAGCATCAGTGTGTATATGGAAAGGTAGGGTCCAATTTTTCCCTCTTAAGATAGGTGCTTGTGTCAAGGTTGTCTTAAGTGCTTTAAAGGAATGCTGACATTGTACAGTCCATTCAGATTCTATATCTTTGGTGAGTAAGACAAACAAGGGTGCTACAATTCTAGTGAAATCTTGGATGAACCTCCTATAGTAGCCTTCATGGCCCAAAAAGCTCCTAACCTATTTTTTCTTCTATTGCACAGGAAGTGTGGAAATGATCGAGCAATCTTGTTGGGATCTACCCGAATACCTTCACTTGAGATAAAGTGTCCTAAAATAATTTCTTGAGTCATCATCATGAAACATTTTTTATGACTCAATGATAATTGATGTCCTTTACACCTTTTAAAAACCTTTTCTAGATTTTTGAGTGCATCTTCATAGGTGTCTCCATATGTAATGAAGTCATCCATGTAAATTTCCATGGAATCATGAGCATAGTCTAAAAAAAAACTTAACACTACCCTCTAAAAATTTGTTGGGGCATTACATAGTCCAAAAGAAAGAACAAAATAGGAATAACTACCCCAAGGGCATGTAAATGTAGTCTTATCCTGGTCCTTTGGAGCTATCTTTATCTGGTTATAGCCACTAAACCCATCTAGGAAAGAGAAGTACTTTTTCCATACTAAGGAATCAACCACTTGGTCAATGAAAGGTAGGGGGAAATGATCTTTTCTAGCTATTGTGTTTATCTCCCTATAGTCCACACATACCCTCCATTTTCCTCCTTTCTTAGGAACTTAGGAACAATGACTAATGATGACACCCATTGGCTATTAGAAATGGAATAAATGAAGCCTATATCAAGTAGCTTTTGCAACTCAGTCTTGACTATTTCTCTTAAGGCAGGGTTCATTCTCCTTTGGGGTTGTCTAATTGGCTTGTAACCATCATTTATATAAATACTATGCATGAATTTTTTTGGATCATTTCCCTTCATATCATGGTAGTTTCATGCAAAGGCTACTGTGTATGTCTACAACACAGTGTTCAGAGAATTTTGTTGTT